>RJWJ010002832.1:7508-50191 GCA_004363605.1 Indri indri | reverse complement strand
CCTCACCATCAAATTGGTAGTAATTGAACAACACATAAGTGTACATATAAGAATGGCATCTATTGGATGTCGGGTAGGGAGGGAGGGGGAAGGGGGAGGGGCGAGGGGGAGGAGGGGACGGATATATGCATACACAAAGGGTGCAATGCGCACCCTCCGAGAGATGGACATGCTTGGGACTGGGACTTGGGGGGAAGGCGGGGCAAGGGCAACATACGTAACCTAAACATCTGTATCCCTATAATAACAAACAATAAAAAAAAAAAGAAAGAAAATAAGTGTCACCTCTTAACAGTGCTAGGAAATAATCCATAATATTGTTTTCTCACATTCAGAACACACACAGTAAGTGGCAATTAATTTTCCCACCGATTTTTTCAGACTCACTATGAAAAATTCTAGATTTTATCTAGAGGGCACAATTAAGAGCTGTTTTAAGATTCTATCATAAATACATGACTATGTACTTTGCCTAATATCCGAACACACACACACATGTGTTCTCTGGACAGAAAGGACACAAAGAAAAAGGAAACATATACTTGAAGGGATGCAGTGAACACAGGTAACATTTTCCAGACAGTTTTTTAAAAATTCAAGTTATTCTTGCTATTTCCACACTAATGTATTTTTAAAACCTTTCAGAAAGTAAAGATCTCAAAGCATAAATATGAAGACATAAAAAAAGTCTAAGTAATTTTCAGTCAGCATGTTATGCCTGGGGTCTATTAATGTTCCATATTGTTTTATTCAAAAATTTTCACTAGCAATACCAAACTGACAGGATTCATTGAATTCAGCTACCTAGCAAGAGGTTCCATTTCCAGAGTTGCAAAAGAAGTAGAAATAGACACAAGGCCAAGTTCTTCTGGGGATTTGGCCCAGGCTATCGAGCCAAAGGGACATCAAGTTCCAGCCTTTCCTGAATTTGTAGTGTATGATTCTGCTTCCCAAGCAGGCAGTTTCCTTTGGCACTGCCTCCAAATCATATCTAACGGTAAAAGACCAAAAAAGCTCACAAACACAAAGTTCTCAGTTCAGAGCTAGCCTGCAGGCATTAAAATAATGTTGGTATCATTTAATTCTGCTGGGTTAAACACCAGAGGGGAGGTAACGGTTGCAAGGACAAATTACAGAACACCACAGTCCCTGTGGCCGCAGCTGCTGGGAGGGTGTCCCCCGCTCCTGTAGCTCTGATGTGCGTTTGCTTTTGAGAATTTTCAATTCTGTTAGATAAGTGAGTTTGCAGTTTGCAAAGCATAGGCACATTCTATTTTAAGATGTTTTAAGGAACTAGTAAGCAAAAGTTTGTTAGACATAGGCAGAATTCATGAGATGCATTTAGAATACAGAAGTACTTAGCAAGTAGAGCATGTGTGTTAGAGAGAGGATGAAGGGACCAAGAGAGGCCTAATATTCATGAGGCACTTGGGTGCCTTCATATACTTAAGACTAAATATACAAGAGCACTAAATATTCTGAACACTAAATATATACATGAGAACTTAATGCTCATGAGGTCTTAACTTGACCACCCATTGGTGACACCCATTCTAGCTCTACGTGACTCTGCCCAAGCCGTGCATCAGTTTAATTAGGTACAGCCAGGCACTCGCATCCCTGCAGGACTCTGATCCATTGTGTGCCACTGGCCCAGGGCAACATTCCCCAGTTGTCCTCCTCTCTTGAACCTTGACGCGGGTCCAACTAACCATGCTTCAGTGAGGAAGGCTGATGTACAGAGGAAAGGAGGACACGGCACATCAGGTCGCACGGTCCTTCCATCTTGCCGGCACCCTGTCCTGAGACTGCTCACTGATGCCTTCTCTTTCCCTTTGTCTGGTTGTGTGTTCTGCACTGATTTAGTAAACCCTGTGATTCCAGCCCATTTTAGTTTGGTGTGAGAATCTTTCTGCTCTGAGACCTCTGGGAGAACTGGGAGACTGTGCACATGGAAGCCACCAGGGCATCAGTGGCATCTGTGTAAAGAGAGAGAGAAAAACATGCAGGTGCCCGTGCAGACACACTAGTTGGCATTAGTTGCCAACTGTTACGGGTTGAATTGTGTCCCCCTAAAATTCGTAAGTTAAAGTCCTAACCCCTAGTTGCTCAGAATGGGAGCTTATTTGGAAATAGGGCTATTGAAGATGTGTTTAGCTAAGTTTGGATGAGGTCTTACTAGAGTCGGGTGGGCTGTATTTCGACATGACTGGTGTCCTTATAAGGAGGGGAAATTTGGACAGGGAGCTGTGCACATGGACAGAACTCCATGTGAAGATGAAGGCAGATGTGGGGGTGATGTTTCTACAAGCCAAGACAGAGCAAAGATTGCCAGCGAACCGCTGGAAGCCAGGAGAGAGGAACAGAACAGGTCCTTCCCTCATAGCACTCACAGGGAACCAGCCCTGCTGACTCCTTAATTTTAGACATCTAGCCCAGAGAACCACAAGACAATACACTTCTGTTGTTAAGCCACCCAGTCTGTGGTACTTTGTTATGGCAGCCCGAGGAAACTAACACACCAACTCTCTCGGGTATTCTTTCTTTGGGGAGCTGTTCACTCTCTCTCCACTCTCACATATATGATGGGATGGAAAAGTTCTTCTCTGGTGTAAGGGTGAGCACCTGGATCAAGCTAGGTGACAGTGCTGCCACACCCCTACTCAGAATCCACAGTTCTTCTCACAGGTGAAAGGTGGGCCAGAGGGGTGCCTGACTACATGCATGTGTGTGTGGGTAGGTATGTCTTTCAATGTGTGCGTGCGTAGATGGTACATCTCAATTATTTCCCTCTTAGGTTAGCAAATTATATAGTAATATGTATAAATAACATATCACCAGCTCCAAAGATTTTATCAATTTAACATATGTACCAACAGTTTATAAAGGGCCAATTTCCTTATACCTTTTCCAACCCTGAATGTTTTTAGTATTAGCCAATCATTTTTCCAAGTTGTTGTAATCTGCATTTCCTTGATTACTGTGAGGTTCTTATATCCTTGGTTGTTTGTATATCTTATTTCATGTCTTGTCTGTTTAGGAGTTTGGCTACTTTTCTTTGTCTATGTTTATATTTATCATTCCATTATGTTCTAATTTTGTAAGAGCTCCCCCTCTTTTTTTTTAAGACAGGGTCTCGCTTTGTTGCCCAGGATAGAGTGCAGTGGTGCCATCATAGCTCACTGCAACCTCCAACTCCTAGAATCAAGCAATCCTCCTGCCTCAGCCTCCCAAGTAGCTGGGACTACAGGTGTGAGCCACCACGCCCAGCTATTTTTTTTACTTTTCGTAGAGATGGAGTCTCACTATGTTGCCTAGGCTGTTCTTGAACTTCTGGCCTCAAGCGATCTTCCCTCCTCGGCCTCCCAAAATGCTGGGATTACAGGTGTGAGCCACTGCAACCAGCCTGTCTTTCTGTATTAAGGACACTAACCCTTAGTCAATTGTTTCCCATGGTTTTTTTTTTTTTTTTTTCATTTTTTGAACTTTTTTGTTTCTATTTTTATAATATAGAACTTTATTTTCATGTCAATTCTATCAATCTTTTGATCAAATTATAACCAATTTTATCAATTGTTTTCCTTAATATGCTTTGGTTTTAGAGTTATGTTTATTTAGCAAGTCCTTGACAGGGGATATGGAGCTTTTAATACTACGAGGCATGTGGAATCCATGCGTATGCATAATTAGGGAACTGTTCCAAAGTGCCATATATATGGCTGCTCCCATTCTGAAAAAATCCAGGAGCTACAGAAATATAATGATCATCACACTGTAACTGAGAGGGAAAGAGCAAGAGACTGTTCTTTGTATTCATTCATTACACGCGCAAATGCTCACACACACACATAAACCCTGCTGTCTAAGCACTGGGCGTTGGTCTAGGCATTTGAGATAAAGCAGTGACCCAATGTCCCTGTCCTTGGGGAGCTTACATTCTCATTCTAAAGGGGGAGAGGCAGACAGTGTACAAATAAGGGAAGGTCTCCCTGAAAGGGTGACCTGAACAAAGACTCAAAGGAAGTGAGGGATTGGTCAAAGCAGATATTATAGTTAAAAGTGTCCTAGACAGGGGCCCAGAAGGTACAAAGGCCCTGTGGCAGCCGTGTGCCCTGGAGTGTGAGGAAGGAAGGAGGCCGGTGAGGCAGAAGCGGAATGGGGGTAGGCACGGGGTGGGTGATGAGGCTGCAGAGGCCATGGGGGTCAGTTTATGCAGGGCCTTGCAGGCCTTTATAAGAATCTGGGGTTTTACGCTGAATGAGAAAGGAAGTTATTTAAGGGTGTTGCACAGAGGCATGACACGACGTGACTTAAATTTTCCTTACAAAGTCACTTAGACAGATACGTTGAGATCAGGCTGTAGAGCAAGAAGAGCAAAAAGCAGCGTCAGTTAGGAGATGACTGCGACCATCCAGGAGAAAACCCACGTTGGCTCAGACTGAGGAGGGAAGAGGAGCAGAAAGAAGCGGCCTCCAACATTCCTAATTCATTAATAAAATTCCTTGGGTATAAGAAAGTAACTATCCAATGTGAACAACATGAGACAAGAAAAAGACTCAGCAGATAAACAAAAGATGACATTGACCTTGAAATGTATTCCCTAGGACACACAGCAGTGAGTTCCAAAGGATTGGTCCACACGCCTACTGTCTGTTACTGCTGACCGCACAGACTAATCGCATGCTATCTTTATAATTAAATTGTAAGTTTCTTGTGGGCATGGAATTTGTATCCCCCAGAAGGCTTTTTACAGCCTAGGCAATAATTACCTGATTATGTACAAATGAGGGGAATAGTAGTTATATTTTCAGCATCTCCACATGAATGAACAGCAATCCCCTTAAAAAGTGAGTTATGTAACAGAACCCACCACTAATGGCCGAGGAACTGAATAATGTACCAGTTAAAGATTTCCTTGGCCTCTCAACTGTTATGCACATGATTTTGACATTTGTGATGGAAAGTGCTTTATACTGGGATTTACAACCCAGACACGGTTCTGTCTCGATAGGAAAGGAACAGTGGATAAGCCCCGACTAAGCACTGTGCTCTGCCTGCTTTGCCTTCCTCATGTTTCATTGTTTAAGGCTGACATCTGCTCCGAATGGGGGTACTGTCCTCTTTTCACAGATGAGGACACAGGCTTAGGAAGCTCGGCCAGGCCCGTAAGTGGAAGAGCCCATTTTCGGATGAGGCTAGTGTGCTCTCTACTACTCCAAAACGCTTTTTAAATGATAAAAAAGAAATTTATATGGAAAACAGCAGTAAATTTAAAAGAAATGTGCTTATGTTACAGATGATAGCAAAGAATTAAAAATAACAGTGAAGAAGATAATGCAAAGAATTAACAGAAAAGCAAAGACCGTGGAAATATAGAATACACTACAAACACAGTCACAATACTCAAAAGAAGACAGCAATTCAAGATAAACAGATAAACCTAGAAAGTCAGGGGAAGATCTAATATGGACAGACACTGGTATGAGACAAGCAAACAGAAGTCGTAATCAGGAAAGTGACCTTGGGAGTTTCCTAGAACTGAGTGATACTCTTTGTAAAGGATGATGAACAGGCAAGATGCTATATGGGTTTTTTCTCAATGAGAAATTAAAGACAAGTTATAAAAAAGCAGAAATAACCCCAAATTGTTAGTTTTGAAGATTAAAGAACCCTAAACATTTTTATAACAGATTGATTGAGATAGAATTCACAAACCAGAAAATTCATCCCTTTAAAGTTTTTAGTATATTCACAGAACCACAACATTTGAAAGCTGGAAGAAACCTTAAAAATTATCTAATCTACTGTTAGATTAGATACTAATCCAAAGGATGTCCTACTGAACCTTTCCAGTCTCCCAGGCTACTGTATGAATAGGAATTTTCCTGGTCAAATAAATTGGTTAAACATAGAATACCTGTGGACTCTATCTTCCCCCTTGGAGAATCATGGTACAAAACTAAAGTCTCTGAGCAGTGCCAGGATATCCCAATGAACCTGACGTGGAACCTCTTTTCATGGAGCACGTACTAACAGTCCATCAAATCAGTGCTCCAGGGAGGTTGCTTCAGGAAACCCTGACTTATTCCAACCCCCTGCAATTCCAGGTAAATAAAAACAGCACCAGAGAAGGCCCACTGGCTTGACTGAGGTCTCACAGCTCTTTCAAACTGGCTCATGTGAAAGTGAAAGTATATTTTTGCTGTTTATGGCAGAGCCCAAACCAGAAACCGGATCTCTAGACTTGTATAGTCCAGTGTTCTTTCTACAATGCTACACACCAAAAACTGCAGCTTCAAGGCACTATGTCAACAAATCCCTGGGGCTAACAAATTCTCTACAAGAAACTACAAAGAAATGAGGACTATTACACTAAACAAAGAAAGAAATACACAGATTCAAGGAGCCAGAATGCCTGAACATTTAAGAGACCAAAATCACAAAGGTAAACAAATGGAAAAATTCAATTTGATACTATGACAAAACATAAAATTTCAAAGAAGAGTTTTGGACAAGGGGTAGATAAAAGTAAGAAATGCAGCTTCCTAAAACTAGACTCTGTGTCACCCCACAATGGGAATTCACCATATACTTATTAGCACTAGAAAAGCCAGAAACAAAAAATAATTAGGACATGGACTGCCTGGATATGTGAAACCAATGTTTACAATAACAGAGGATAGGTAGAACACTATGATTATCTTCCGATCTGATAGCAAGGAAAAGTCTACCCAAAAATACGTAAGCAGAAACAGAAACAAACAAGAACAACGATAAACACAACCCCAAAGGGCAATGAAAAATGATAATACACGTGCATCTTGTACGCTATTACACAGGAGTGAAGCTAAACTCTATGAGAAAGGAGACCGACTGAATTGAGAAACAAAACAGAAGGATCTGCTGCTTCCCAGGCCACTCCTATTCCACCTGCCCCTCCACATCAAGTGCTCCAGCCCCACTGAGCTCCAGCCACCTCCAAATATGTGGCTTTTTCTGGGCTTGTATGCAGGCTCATCTCCCATGTCCTTACCTCTACCTGCAAACTCCTACTGACTCTTCAAGAACCAGCCCAAATAGCTCCACTTCTGGGTCATCTTTCCCTGCCATGGGGCTCGCCCCATGGGTGAGCTGCACCATGCTTCACATTCTGGGAGCCCAGTGTTAGGATGCTCAAGGCACGTCACCTCTGCATGTGCCTGTAGGTCTGTCTCCCTGCACAGGCGTCCTGATCTCCTGCAACGCGTGGTGAGTTCTGTCACTTTGACCTTTAGAGCCGCAGCCCTAAGAGCAGCCACAGCGGTGCCATCGTCATTACTGCCAAAGATGACCCACCAGGCACTCACTCAAAGTGCCGCCTGCTGCACATGCCTCCCAGATTACCTCAGTGAATCCTAACAGCAAACCTATCTCACAGGTACCACTGGAGTCCCCATCTCACTGAGGGAAGTGAGGATTAAAGAGATGAAGGGTCTCATCCAGGGTCTCACCCAGAGGGGAGAGGCCAGGACTTACCCCAGCAACTGGCCTCCGGAGTTTATCCCCAAATCACAGGCTCCTGCCAGGCGGAGGCCGAGGGCCACAGACTCAGACAGAGCAGGCCACAATTCTCAATTAATTAAATTATGTAAATAAGATTAATCATAATCAGATAATCAAGACACATGCCAATGAACATTTAATAAAACCTTTAGGCTCCCCCACCAAATGCTCTCAAGTAAAACAAAGAAATTCAAGCCAGATTTCAAGGAATACAATCAAATCCCTACTCCCAGAACATTAATGTTAAACTATTCTACTAAGACAAATATGTTACGATAAAGTGTTAAGAAAAACTATAAAACAAGGTAAGTTAAGAAAACCTAGAGATAAATGGAAATTAAAAAATGAATTGATAAAAAAAATCAAACCTCTCTCTAAAAACCAACATGATAATCCAAAAGCCTAATTACAAAGTTAAGAAAATGCAAATTAATATAACAAAAATAATACCACACTTTTACATATCTGAAACTCAGTTACATGCATAAGAAGTGATAAGTACAATATAAAACTAAAATAGATATAATAAGTAAATATGTGTTAACATTATAGAAGAAATTAGGGAAGTCATTAAAGAATTGATTTCAAAAGGGTACTTAACATGGTACAGGAGAATCTTTTCAAACATATAATGGAAGTTTAATTACTTTAAGTGATTTGCTTCTCCAAAATGTAAAAAAGATATTCTATTAATCAACTTATTAAAAATAAATCAGGTTTATTTCTAAAGTCCAATAAGAACAAGCCCCTGAATATTTATATTTACATTTATATTCATACTTAAATATGTATATATATTATTGCTAATAAGTTACATATATATGTTATATATTAAATATATTATGTATATTAATGTAAAACATTGTTAGGGACTGAATGTTTGTGCCTCCCAAAATTCATATGTGAACTGCTCATCCCTCCTGTGATGGTATTAGGAGGTGGGACCTTTGGGGGTGATTAAATCATGAGGGTAGAGCCCTCATGAATGGGGATAAATGGCATTATAAAAGAGGACCCTCCTCCGGAACCCACCCACCCCAGCTCTCTAGGCTTCTTTACCCCACGTGAGGACACAGTGAGAAGCCACTGTTTATGCACCAGGAAGTGGCCCACACCAGACACTCACTCTTCTGGTGCCTCGATCTTGGACTTGCCAGCCTCCAGAACTGTGAGGAATAAAGTGTTGTTTAAGACACTCAGTCTATGGTATTCTGATATAGCAGCCCAAACTAACATATATATGTAACTTATTAGCAAATAAAAGCAGTGGATGCAATAGAAAAAACACTGGATTGAGAAAGAATGCATGAATTCTAGCCCTTTCTTAACCTTAAGGTAACAATGTACATTTGCACATAGTATTTATCTTCTCAGGACACCTACAGGATAGATAGTACAGTTGCATGCGAAAAAATTATAAAGTCTAAGTGGGAGAAATAAAGGGTGACATGACTAAAACGAGAGATATCCTCAGTAATGAATAAGAAATATTATAAATATAGTATCAAATTTAAATTTCCCTATTAATATACAGAACCTCAGCTTCTCTGCCTTTTGGTTAAGATCAAGTGTAGAACCCAAGAAACTAACAGTTAAATATATGTGACAGAATGAATGGATAAAAACATTATATTTTCACATATTATTTAATACATAAAAAATATATTTTTGAAGACCATGACATATTTAAGACATATTATAGAATCACGATTATCAAAGCTATGTAATATTCATTTAAAAACAGATGAAAGGTAAAGTATAAAGACATTTTGAAAAAAGATATTCTTTAAGAATTTAATTCATTAAGAATAGAAAATATGCTTGAATCAAAAGTATATCCCTGAATTACAGAGGAGATTATAATGAAACCATGTGCACCTACCTCTCACACATACAAAGAGGTAGGAAAATACAGTAAAATAGTTTTCAAAACATCAGTTTACAATCTAAAAAAAGTACAATACTCTATAAATCTCAGTTTGGGAAGGAAGATAAGTTTCATTTCTGAATTCATGAAATCTGTTATTATTAAATATAACAATAATGTATGTATGTTTGAATGTTCATATTTCCCACAATTAAATGTAATGTGATATAATTGAAAATGAAAGTAGTATAATGGGGGAAAATATGATAAACATCACTAATAATTATATACATTTAGAATTTGAGTAGATATATGAGAAATATAAGTATATGTCATTTTATTGCACTTCACAGATACATTTTTTTTTATAAATTGGAAGGTTTGTGGCAACCCCGCATCAAGCAAGTCTGTCAATGCTATTTTTCCAACAGCCTGTACTCACTTCATGTTTCTGTGTCACATTTTGGCAATTCTTGAAATATTTAAAACTTTTTCATTATTACTATATCTGTTCATGGTGATCTGTGATCAGTGATCTCTGATGTTACTATTGTAATTGTTTTGGGGCACCATGAACCGTGCCCATAAAAAACAGTGAACTTAATAAATGTGTGTGTTCTGACTGCTCCAATGACCCATTGTCCCCCCACCTCCCTCCCTCTCCTCGGGCCTCCCTAGTCCCTGACACACAACAATATTGAAATTAGGCCAATTAGTAACCCTACAATGGCCTCTAAGTGTTCAGGTGAAAGGAATAGTCTCATGTCTGTCACTTTAAATCAAAAACTAGAAATGATTAAGCTTATTGAGGAAGGCATGTCGATAGCCAAGACAGGCTGAAAGCGAGGCCTCTTGTGCCAAACAATTAGCAAAGTTGTGAATGCAAAGGGCAAGTTCTTGAAGGAGATAAAAAGTGCTACTCTGGTGAATATACAAATGATAAGAAAGGAAACAGCTTTACTGTTGATATGAGGAGAGTTTGAGTGGTCTGGCTAGAAGATCAAACCAGCCACAACATTCCCTCAAGCCAAAGCCTAATCCAGAGCAAGGCCCTCACCTAACTCTCTTCAATTGTGAGGAAGCTGCAGAAGAAAAGTCTGAAGCTAGAAGAGGTTGGTCCATGAGGTTTAAGGAAAGACGCCGTCTCCATAGCATAATATGCAAGATGAAGCAGCAAGTGCTGATGTAGGAGCTGCAGCAAGTTATCTGGAAGATCTAGTTAAAATCACTAACGACGGTGGCTGCCCTAAACAGCACATTTTCAATGGAGACAAAACTGTCTTTCACTGCAAGAAAATGCCATCTAGGACTTTCATAGCTAGAGGGGAAGAAGTCAATGCCTGGCTTCAAAGCTTCAAAGAAAAGGCTGACTTTCTTGTTAGGGGCTGATACAGTTGGTGACTTTAAGTTGAAGTCAAAGCTCACTTACCATTCTGAAAATCCTAGGGCCCTTCAGAATTGTGCTAAATCTACTCTGCCTGTGCTCTATAAATGAAACAACAACAAAGCCTGGACAACAGCACATGGTTTGTAACATGGTTTACTAAATATTTTACTTAAATATTTTAAGTCCACTGTGGAGACCGAATGCTCAGGAAAAAAGGTCACTTTTAAAGATATTACTGTTCATTGACAACACATATTGTCACCCAAGAGCTCTCTCTGATAGAGATGTGCAAGGACATTAATGTTGTTTTCTTTCATGACTGTTAACACAATGTCCATTCTGCAGCCCACGGAACAAAGAGAAATTTCTACTTTCAAGTCTTATTATTTAAGAACTATATTTTGTAAGGATACAGTTGCCATAGACAGTGATTCCTCTGATGGATCTGGGCAAAGTAAATTGAAAACCTCCTGGAAAGGATTCACCATTCTAGATGCCATTAAGAACATTTGTGATTCACGGGAGGAGGTAAAAATATCAACATTAATAGGAGTTTGGAAGAAGTTTATTCCAGTCCTCATGGATGACTTTGAGGGATTCAAGAATTTAGTGTAGGAAGTAACTGCAGATGTGGTGGAAAGAGCAAGACGACTAGAATGAGAAGCGGAGCCTGAAGATGTAACTGAATTGCTGCAATCCTGTAAAACTGGGACAGATGAGGAGTTGCTTCTTATGGATGAGCAAAGAAAGTGGTGTCTTGAGATGGAATCTATGCCTGGTAAAGATGCTATGAGCATTATTGAAATGACGACAAAGGACTGAGAATATTACATAAACTTGGTTGACAAGGCGGTGGTAGGGTTTGAAAGAAATGACTCCAATTTTGAAAGAAGCTCTATTGTGAGTAAAATACTATCAAACAGCATCACATGCTACAAAGAAATCTTTTGTGAAAGGAAGAGTCAATTGATGCGGCCAACTTCACTGTCTCATTTTAAGCAATTGCCACAGCCAACCCGACTTTCCTCAACCATCATCCTGATCAGTCAACAGCCTTCGACAGCAAGGTAAGACCCTCCTCCGACAAAAAGATTATGACTTGCTGAAGGTTCCAATGATCATTAGCATTTTTTAGCTATAAAGTATTTTTAAACTAAGGTAGGTATGCTGTGTTTTTAGACATAATGCTGTTGCATACTTGATAAACTACAGTATAGTGTAAACATAACTTTTACATGTACTTGGACACCAAAAAATCTGTGTGACTCACTCTATTGTGCTATTCTCTTTATTGCAGTGGTCTGGAACTGAACCTGAAAGATCTCCAAGGTAGGCCTTTATTTCTTACACAAAAGTCATCAAATTTGGTTGAATCAACAGCTTATATCCAAAGAAAGAGAGACTGTATAATACAGAAAATGCACACCCTCAGTAACACTTTTTAAAAACATCTTTATGGAGATATAATTCAAATACCACAAAATTCACCCACTTAAAGTATACAATTTAATGGCTTTTGATATACTCAGAGTCATATAACCATTACCATGATCTAAATATTTTCATCACCCAAAAAGACACCATGTACCAAGTAGCAGTCCACTCCGCACTCTTCCCTCACCTACCTCCACGCCAAAGCAAGCAATAATCTATTCTCTGCCTCTCTAGCTTTGCCTAATCTGGATATTTCATAGAAATGGAATCATACAGCTCTTTTCACATACATGTTTTCAAGGTTCATGTATGCTACAGCATGTATCAGTACTTCATTCCTTTTCATTGCTGAATAATATTCCATCATGTCAATGTATCATATATTCTTTACCCACCCATCAGCTGACAAACAATCGCGTTGTCCTCACTTTTTGGTATTATGGATAATAATATAGCCTTATGTTTTCATTTCTCTTGGGTATATTCCCAGGGGTCAAATTGCTGGGTCATACAATAAATCTATATTTAACTTTTTTTTTTTTTTTTGAGACGGGATCTCACTCTGTCACACAGGCTGGGGTGCAGTGGCGTCATCATAGTTCACCACAACCTCAAACACCTGGGCTCAAGCAATCCTCCTACCATAGCCTCCTGAGTAGCTGGGATTACAGGTGTGAGTCACCACGTCCGGCCTATTTAACATTTTTGGGAACTGCCAAACTGTGTTCCACCAGCAATGAACAAGAGTTCCAGTTGCTCTGCATCTTTGTCGACACTTTTTATTGACTTGCTATTGGCTGTCTTTTTTATTATAGTTAGCTTGGTAGGTGTGAAATAGTATCTGACTTGGTTTTTTTTTTTTTTGAGACAGAGTCTCACTCTCTTGCCTGGGGCGAGTGCCATGGCATCAGCCTAGCTCACAGCAACCTCAAACTCCTGGGCTCAAGCAATCCTACTATCTCAGCCTCCCAAGTAGCTGGGACTACAGGCATGCGCCACCATGCCCAGCTAATTTTTTCTATATATATTTTTAGCTATCCAATTAATTTATTTCTATTTTTGGTAGAGACGGGGTCTCGCTCTTGCTCAGGCTGGTCTCGAACTCCTGAGCTCAGAACTATCCGCCCGCCTCGGCCTCCCAGAGTGCTAGGATTACAGGCGTGAGCCACCGCGCTCGGCCTCTGACTTGGTTTTGATTTGCATTTCCTTAATGACTGATGATGTCAAGCATCTTTTCATGGGGTTATTGGCTATTTACCTATCTTCTTTGGAGAAATATCTCTTCGGATTCTTTGTCCATTTTTTAAATTGGCTTGTCTTTTTTATTATTGAGTTGTAATAGTCCTTTACATATCCTGAATACTAATACCTTATCAGATACGTAACTTGCAAATATTTTCTCCCATTCTGTGGTTTGTCTTTTCTCTTTCTTGATGGTGTTGTTTGTAGCACAAGTGTTTCACTTTGATGTAGTTCAATTTACTCATTTTTTTCTTTCACCACTCTGTTTCTTTTGTCACTGTGTTTTAGGCAGTGATTTCTTAGATGTGACACAGTCTAAGAAATCAGTGCCTAACCCAAAAGTTTTATAGTTTTAGATCTTACATTTAGGTCTATGTTCCATTTTGACTTAATTTTTGAGTATGGTATGAGATAAAGGTCCAAATTCTTCTTTTGCATGTAAATATTCAGTTGTCCCTGTTGAAAATACTATTATTTTCCCATTTATTTGTCTTAGTGTCCTTGTCAAAAGTAAATAAATTATAAAACTAAGGTTTGTTTCTTGACTGTCATTGATTATATGTCTATTCTTATGCCAGTACCACACTGTCTTGATTTCTTTGTAGTAAGTTTTGAGATTAGGAAGTATGAGTCTTCCAACTTTGTTCTTCTTTTTCAAGATTATTTTGACTATTCTGGGTCCCTTGAGTTTGGGATAATTTTGTCAATTTCTGCAAAAAAAACAAGCTGTGATTTTTGATAGAGATTTCATTAAATCTGTAGCTCAATTAGGGGAATACTGCCATCTTAACAATATTGAGTCTTCTGATACAAAACATTGGATGTCTTTTCAGTAATATTTTAAGAACTATCTTTAAACTGCCTTAATTTGCATCATTATGTAAGTAAAAATAAATAGAAATATTAATGAAATCATGGGATAGAATACTGATGCTGATACCATGCACAAAATAATGAATAATTATACTCTGACTCACTATTTCTTGAATATAATCTCTTATCATTAACAAGAGCTACAGAGCTTTTCATACTCTTTGATTCTAACAATGCTACCACAGAGCTATAACCCAAGGAAACAACTCAATAAAAAAAATGGAAAATATGCTAAGATATTTTTTGTAGTACTTGCTATCCCAGTGAAATATTAGGAAACAGCAACATTCAAATATCCCAACAATCTCCCAATAAAAGGAGAATATCAAGTTATTAACACAATTGAAATCTAAATAGTCTGCCCGCATACCAATTTTTTTTATAAAACTATGTTATTACATGTAAACATTAGATTTGTAAGCAAAATGCATAAAGTCTCATATGTGTATTCTAAAGACTGCAAAATAATTTGAAGTGGGACAGCAAGAATTTAATTATCACTGGGTTATTTTTGTGAAGTTGCTTAACATCTTAAAATAAACTATTATGTATGTGTTTTGAAAGGAGAAGATCTTGTCACCTGTAGCATGCAGAAGGACACATTGTGACAACCCACTTACTGACATGCAATTCAGCACTAATGCTGCTGAGTAGCAGAATCGGTTTAGCAATACTGCGATCGAGGTCACCTAGCAATAGATTATACATTGACCCCTACCCTTAGGACTATGGCTGATGTAGGCAAGGGAGAGCTCATCCTCTTAGGCACACTTAGGAAGCTTAGGGACATAAATCAACATTAACCTTCTACTTGCTTTTCAACCCAACAGACAGAGCTAAAAGAATAGCAGGCACATTGGGGTTACTGTCATCTTCTCATTTCAGTTAACAGTCATTAAACCACATGATATGGATTTATCTCACTGGAAAGTGAAGACAAATACATCCTCCATCTCTCCTACACCAGATTAAATCAATCTCTCATTTTCTGTACTTCCAAGAATAAATGGCAACCCTCTTTTTTGGTGCCTGAAGTAATTAAAAGAACCACGTGGCATGGAGGAAGAGGAGACTACAAATAACCGAACTTCAGAGAATTATTTCTCTTCCTGCGTTGCCTTTTTCCTGAGCCTATAAATAACAACATTACATCATGCTGACAGGGCATGCTGTTCAAATACAAAAGGCAGGCTTGCCCTTCAACAGATGCAAAGAAAAGCCACCACCAAACAGCTCAGATAATGTCAACACGCCCCAGAGACGGGAGTGGGGCACAGGCCCTCTGTGTGTGGCACTTGTGCACTGGCCCCCGCTGTCCACAACCACCACAGGTCTCCCTGCTCGGTCTGATAAATGAATCACCAAAGGGGTCAATGTCCCCTCTCCTGTCCCTGGCCACCATGATGAACTGCACAAACATGAGCAGTGCAGACCTCCCACTTATTCTGGGGGTCACCAATGAAAACTGGAATTTTATCTTAATAAAAGTACACAGAGAAAGCTCTAAGGCCACCTTTAAAAAGGTACCTCTCGCAGTTGACATCTGAAATAATGGGTGGACCAAAGGTCCTGAGACAGAACACAGGCATGCCGGGGCAGGAGTGTGAAGCAAGCCTTTCACACAGAACTTCACTGGGAATAGAAAACAAGGGAAGAACCTCCATCCTCCTGTAAGGAACTGGGACCTCAGGGTGACATAAATATGGTGAAGTAAAGGTCAGGCATCAAAGCGGTCCCCGCAGACACTGCTCATGGGGGCAGAAAGCACTTGCCACCACCATCATGCCTTTCTCAGCAGGGAGGGAATGCAAAACAGCAGGGCAGAAAAACAAACAAATAGGCAGCTTCAAAGAAGAGAATGATTATATATAATTAGGGTTCCAGAAGCAAGACTATGCCTACCGCATCATTCCAAATGGTAGGACACACTAGCCCCTCCTGAGCTACGCATTGCTTGATTCTTGATTCTGGACACACGGAAGCCACAGATACATCTGGGGCTTATTTATAGTTGGGAGCTGCAGACAAGGCAAATAAACCGATGTTTTTTCCATGTTTGTCTCTGTGTGTATATAACATACATGTATATATGATGTATGCGTACAGGACACATATTATATACACGTACACACAAATAGATAAAGCTCGTTGTAACTTCTTCAGCGTGGCCTCTAGGCCTTGTACAAATCTCGACTTTGACCTCAGGAAGTCCTACTGCAATTGTTTGAGAGGCAGTTATAGTAAAAGTGCCCTCCCAGTCTCAGCTCCAGAAGTATAGGGCCTCATGCATTCTCATTTCAGTATGCCCAGCAGAAAGCACAGAGCTTCATTTAATGCATTTACTTTTTACTTCATTTCAATTTATTCAATTCGGTTCTTTATAACCACAGCTTTGAAATAGAAGTGTGACTCTAAAGAAATGAAACTGATTCTTTAGCCAGAACATTAGAATTTAAGTATTTGATTCAGTATTCTTATTAGGAGGCCATCCTCTTATTCAACTATCAAGACATTTGTGCATCATCTTCTTTGGAACTGGCTTCCGAAACACATTTAGGTGCCACATAAGACAAGTAGATAGTCCTTGATAATCAGCTTCCTTTCTTAACTAAGAAATGACAACACTCACATTGAGCAACAGATTTGCTGCGAATAGACTCATCTATTCGTTCAACAAATATACATTGAGGGCCAGTCCTGTGCTAGGCCCAGATTTGTTTTCCAAAACCAAACCCAAGGTTTTAAAATATCAGCATGCAGGATGTTCACGACGTATGGGCTCAAGCTCAGGAAACAGTTTCAAAATAAATTCTCAAAACCTTTGCATAATAGCAACTTCATTAGAATGTGGTCATTAACTTTATAGAAAATTACTTTCATTCATTCAAATATTTAAGCATTTAGAGATTAATAGACTAATATTAAAAATTAGTGACATTACTAAATAGGCGCACCATATGAGGTGTGTATATGAAAGTATGTATGTACATAAAACTAAATACATATACATGTATGTTACATACAAAGCAGATTGTTAAAGTTGGAGGGGAGAAAAGTTGTGCAAATCTGTATTACATAAAGAAAAAAGAAAAAAGAAGGGTAGATAATAAATAATAAAGGGTAATAATAAAGGGTAGATGATAAAAAATAAAAATAGTTCACTAAAATATAGACTTGTTCCTAATACTTTAAAAATAATCAAGAAAAAAGAAAAATACTCATTAATGTCTTGTATCTTAATGGACTTAACACAACTATAAGTTTAATTGTATGAAAATTAAGTGAACATTAATGAAAAATACAAAATTCAAAATTGTAAGTACTAATTCACATTTGAAAATTGAGATTACTATGTAACACATGGGTCCACTTCCTAATACCTGTTCGCATTATAGAAATTCAGGGAAGAGTTAATAGCTGTATAATACTGACAGTCCCTATTGCTACCTCCACACCCATTTTGCCAATCACAGGCGTAGCTTTCCTGACAGCTCTCAACATCAAAACAAGTTCTTTCACCCAAAAAGAAAAACAAAAATGAAAAAGATTTGATACTCGACTTCCCAGGCTTAAGCACTCAGCAGGAATAACAGCAACCATCACACCATTACTTAGAGTTTACCACATGCTAGGTACTGCATTAACCCATTCATTCCTCCCAGCAACGTGACAGGTACACACACACACACGCACACACTGGAAGACTTAAGGAAGACAAGGTAAATAGTAAGGACAACACAAGGAGCAGAGAAGGTTCGAGGTGGGGGTATTGCAGACACGCAGTGGGGAGAAGCAGAGGCAGTGAGGAAAGAGAATTCTTCCTGCAGTCAGGCAAAGAAAATCCTGTGCTCACCAGCTGAGGTGCAAATGGACGCCAAGCACCACCAAAGTGTAGCACCTCACTGCAAGTTCAAGAGAGGCCACAACAACAGAAGCTACTGAAGCCATTTCAACCAGGTATATGTGAGTGGCAGGATAGGAGCAGATCTGTTAAAGAAATCGTCCTCCCATATGCCTTCTAAATAGACCCAAACAATGAAGGGCAAAGTATATAAAAAGTCATTAATGAAATTAACAGAGAAAGTGGACACTGCACATGATTTGCAAATAAAGAGTACAGGAAAATGAAACTGATGGGCACATGCTGCGCTGTTCACCCTGCATGATAGCAAGCTTACACAAAAGCAGCTGTTCAAATACTTTTGCAGAATCTGAGTCACTGAGGAAACTAAGTTGGTGTCATATGATGCACCTGCCTAAATTAGAGCCCCAAGGCCACATTCTGTGAGTGTGTGTTGATAAGAACTCAAGAGGCCCTGTCTCTAACTTAAAGGCTCACTGAAAAGAAAAAAGATTACTTGCAAGCAAATTAATCATCTGAGCCATGCATGTTTTCATAAACTGAGTCAAGGCCTTAGAGGCCCTCTGCAAATGAAGCAGGCCACCATCTGATGCCTTCCTACACATGTACTTGGGAAGATCAATGAAACACTGGTGTCTGGGCACCTCGAGGATAATAACAACCATATTTCAGGTTAGCCCTAAAATCTTTTCATCCTCTGGGCCTTTGGGAAGAACCAAACAGAAACACACACCACATTTTGCTTGGCCCTGAAGCAGCAGCTCACTAAATAAGAGCAATGGCAGATCTTGTGTCCTTTTCCTTAAAGCCGAATACCAGTTAAGTGAGCGAGCCATTCTACCATGAAGAAGCTCTAATATCTTCCCTCTGTGCTCTGATCAGAATTATCTACCCCAAAGAGATTGAATAGCTGCTAAGAGCTACAATGTGGACTATGCACCTCCAAGGAGCATATTTATAGGAATCCTTTGATGGAACTGTAGCTTCCTTATTTCTAGAACCATCCCAACAACAATGAATGATCACTTACTTTTAGCACTCACTCAGTCCCTTATAGGAATTAATCGTGGCACAAACTAAAACCATGCCAAATTAAGTTTTTTGGCAAAAAAAATTATCAGTTTAACCAATTTTTGTTTTAAAATGAAAAATTAACTCCAACTGCAAGCATGAAAAAACATAAATATTGACTTTTATATTTCTGTTTAACAGCTTCAAAACCCAATTTAGAGCATTCATTCATCAGTAGAGTAAAGAGAGATAATTCTAATCAATAAATGCCTACTGCTACGGTACCTCACTGCCCTGTTGCTCACAATTTTAAACTTCAGGCTTTTATCCCTGAAAATCTCTGTTGAACACTGAATCTAGTATTGTCATGCTCAAAGCTATTCAAAATGTATCATGTCTGTCCTTTAAGAAATTTAAATCTGTGAAAACACTCATCCCATACCTACCTTTCATTTCACAGATGGCTTAGTCAATTTAAAATTTTCTTTTACACTGTTATTTCCTCCTGCACAAACCCAAGGGAATACAGAAACTTCAACAGTCTGAACACCTTTCCCTATAAGTAGGGCCCTAACCCTGAGTTTTAAGGGAAAGAATGTTGACAAATAGACCAGAACTATGTTTTTAAAAGCAAGAGAAAAAAGGGAGAAATACAACCAAAGGCTTATGAGCCTGAATGCAAATAAAACTGTTTCAAGATAATGAGAAGAAAAATAAGTTGGACATGGGTTTAGACATGGGTTTAAATAATTCAGATCCTGGTGAGCTTTCTGCACTGTATTTCATTTATAAACTATTGGTATAATCTCCAAAATACATCTTCCACATATAAAGGGCTTAGAGAAAGTTAGAGAATTGTTCTGAGGAGTCCTCAGATTTAAGGAGTCACTTTGTGAAGGAAAAAAATGATTGGGGAAATGATTTAACTTCATTCCCCCACTGCCAACCCCACCCAAATGAACAAATCATCCCTGTGCCCATAAAAGCCCTCCTAGGCAAAAATCTTCAAAGGGACTCATAGGGTTTGCTGGGGGCTGACTTGCAGAGTGCCTGGTTAACTGGGGCACAGATGCTGTTAAAACCTCAAACTGATTCACTGGTGACCATTGGTAAGGACAGTGCACCCAGCATAACAGCAACGTTCTTTCATACGCATGATTGATTTCTTGTGTTGTTATTTTTCTACAAACCCTCATAATCTCAAACAAGCAGATAAAAAAGAGATGCAAAAGGGAAGCAGAATCTTCCAAAGACCAGGGCATTTCTGGTATTGGAGTGAGACAATCCGGGCTCACTCACTGGGTGAACTCAGGAAGTTACTTGAAGTACTCTTGGATCCCTGTTTGTGTTTTTGGTTATTTTTCCCGATACCATGCAGATGACAAACTTACATCTATGTCATAGAGTTGTTCTGAGAATTAAATGGGTAGCGTGTGTAAAGTTCTTGACTTAGGTTCAAGCCAAATTAAGCACATGAAAATGTGCCAAAAGCCACTATTATTTTAGAGCTGACGCTGCCCTGACATTTAAGGTAGTAACTTTTGTATAAATCAATTGTTAGCCAGGACCAAAATTTAGAAATACATTATTAGTCACTCAGAGAGGGAAAAAATTGTATTTTGTGTTTTTCAACTAAGAGGACTCAATAATGCTGCAAACCTTAAGCTTCAAATACACCAACCTTGTCTCGCTACCAAGGAAGAATTGTACCCCTCCCTCGCCCTTGTCTCCTGAACAGACGGTAACTGACTAACATCCTGCATTCCTGGAAGGTTCTTCCTTAGCAATGACACAACGAAAAGCAAAAGAACAAAATGTTCCCGGACCCTGTGACATTCTGGCTTGTTTTGATATTAGTTCTCAAGTGAGAATTAGAGATTTGATCATGAGAGGCTTTATTTTAAAAAGAAGAGGAAGGCACAGTACCTCTAATCGTTGTATCCGTCCCTTGAAAAACATAAAGAGGGAAGAATTGGGGTAAGCAGCTTCTTTTTTGAGGAGAATTTCCTTAGCTTCATCCAGGCCTGCTTTGTTATCACTGCCATCCAAGGCAAAAAACGGGCGGACCACGGTATGGTACCAGAGCAGTGCTAACCTAAAGGAAGAAGGAGAGAAACTTTGAGCAAATCATTTTTCTTACGTTGTTTCTATTTTTTAAAAAATAAGCACATGTTCTTCTAACACACACTCTTTCCAAAAAAAACTTACTACACAGTTTTTGAAGAAGTAAAATCAGAATGTCTTTCCCCATTTTAGTTTTGTCAATATTTGGAAAACTGCAACTTTAGCACAACATAGAAATCATCATATATATATACCCTTCCATCAGGTGAGATGATAATAAGGTAAGAAAAGCATTTAGCTTTTCTGAACCTTCTGGATGGATCTTTGAAGAGATGACTGATTGAAATCTCCGAATTCTACACCTTGCTCATCAATGCACACATTTGAAACAGGAACTGGTGACCATGAATTTACTGTCCCCTCGTAAGAAAAGCTTTGCCCTTTTTGCAAAAGGAAAATGTTGGCTTTCCTTATGTTCACAAAGGTCAGGGTGTAAGCCTAGAACTTAAATTTAAATATAGAAACGACAGACACAAATGAAACTACATTAGTGGCAGGACCATGACAGCATCCTGTCAACCCTTGCTCTGGCCTTTGAGGATGTTCAATTTAAAAGACAAGCTAATAAATAAATTACTTAAAATTCCCTTACTTGAAACCCATTACTTTCAAGAAAAATGCCATGTTAAACTAAATAAACAAAACAGGTTCACTGGGATTTGCTCTCATGAATAGAGAAAAATGTTTAACCAACATATCAAATATTTTTATGTAAATGAAACTTCTGGTATGCTCGTAAATTTCATCCTCCTGTGGAGCTCATACTACTTACATTATTAACTCCATTCACTTCTTTCTCAGGCATAAGCACAAAATAATATTAAGATATATAGAGACAAATGATCACAAGTTACAAATCTGTTCATTCAAATTAATAAAGGACTACTGTTTGTGTAAATGAGTTTGGGGAGGCACAAATATTTTTTAAATGAAACATTAATGATATTTTTAGTAGCTATCAACTAGGAGTTAACATCCAAATTTCTCAATAGTGACCCAAGTAGAAATAGTGCTAAGGTCCTCTGTGATACCAAGATTTTTTGAGAAAATTTTGACAAGTGGTATAGTGTTGGACAACGAACATCTGGTCATTAAATCACAAATGGTAGATATTTGCCAGATCAAAAAAAAAGTCACACCACTTTTAACTGATGTAGAAATGGGTGAATCCTCACTCTAGATAGTTACAACAGCTTCCCCATGTTCTCTGGTTTAAATAATTTTTATTTACGTTTAGACTTAACATGAATAAGTTCAGTCTAAGTAACATGACTTAATTTAGTGGAATAGCACAAAATATCCAGGCCACATATAAGAAACCAATTGACCACCTATATCATCCAGCAAAATTACCCAACATGAGGATTCTTTATAAGAATAAAAATTTCAGAACAACAGAAAAGGCTGATCTTTTTTGTCTCCTGAGTCCAAAAATCAGGATCATGAATCTCGGTGACTCTGGTCAAAGTCAAAACAACTGCTTAAAAAACCATTTGAGGTTGAAAGATAAGGTCACTTTACCAGTTTAAAATACAGCAGTCATGAGACTTATGAACAGTGCCTTGTTCCCTAACTAAAGTCAGAACTGCCACCACCACCATGGAACACAGTCCCCGGTGTTACATTGTAAGACAAGGCACACATCCCGTCAACCAGCCATTGTTTTACCTGAAGGTTCCTTTAAAGTCTTTGATTGTGGTTTACTTACTTTCAACACTATATTATCTACCAAAGCATTGCAATATAGCTACTCACGTAGCTAAAGGGGCCTTCATGTCCTTACTTTCGCTTGCATACATCAGTGAAGAAAGCCCCTGTAGGCGGTCTCCAGGAAAACCCAGCAGGTTGATGATTTTGAGCAGGTTTGGGGGCACCATGGATATGCAAAGGTGAAAAAGGCCATATCCAAAGCTAACAGCACCTTTCAGTCTGTTCAGAGACTCCTCAGACACCCCTTCAGCCACAATGTGATTATCATTTGCAGCATCAGAAGTCAAGGACTCTTCAGTTAGCTTCTTCTGATGCAGCTCCTGAAGGGCATTGATGTCCAGATAGCATTTATTATAAATCTTCCAGGCCTTCCTAAGGATCCACCCACCTTTTATATAGGCTAAAAAGAGAAGGAGAGAAAAGCATTTAAAAACAAGCCTTCAAAATAATTTTCATATTTGAATAGTAAAGGATATTGAAAAATAATCCAAAAGTCAAGCAAAAATTTAAAAACATAAAAATTATTAGCTATCACTGCACTTCACCTCATAGTGCTTACTGAAATACCTTATTTCTTTTTGGTTTCCCTTCACTACACTAGATGACCATTGGCGAAAGCCATGTGTTTTTTTGTTCATTGTTTTATCAAGCCCCGCATGCAGTAGCTAGGGCAGAGCATATAACACATGCTGAAAGAAAGAAAGAATGAATGAATGCATCGCTTGAACCCAACTTTTTCTTTTCCATGTGTTTTGTGAAAGCCTCCACCATGTCTCTTAACTACTGTGGTGCTTTCCTAATAAACCTCTTTTTTAAATCATACATTTGTCTACC
The DNA here is from genome assembly GCA_004363605.1 of Indri indri. Classification (NCBI taxonomy): domain Eukaryota; kingdom Metazoa; phylum Chordata; class Mammalia; order Primates; family Indriidae; genus Indri; species Indri indri. The sequence continues at coordinate 26,305 of RJWJ010002832.1, read as the reverse complement.
CTGTGTTTCCTTCTTAGCCTAGTTTACCGTTAAATTTATACCCAAGCACCAAGCATGGCATCTTGCCAAAAAATAAAACAAGCAAACAAAAAGGATTAATTAATATTTACTGTGTAAAAAAATGGCCAGTTTATTACCAAAAAAGTCATTCATGTTAAATGCAGAAATGCAAAGAATCCTGTATTTGCCTAGATCTGATGTCTACTGTGTGGCTTAACATGCCTTAGTAGAATGGCTTTATCTGGTCTATGACAATGGCATTTACCCATGGTCCCAATCCAGAGGGACTCCCAGTGAGGAGAGTAGCAAAGAAAAAGTCACTGCACATCATAGGGTGAAAATCCGTTATTTAAGCCACTTCTATTATTTCCCATTAGGCCAATTTTTCTTACCAGAGCCCACTCAAGAACATGGACACAAAGAAGACTTTATGGATAAGAGGTAAGACGTGGGATTTATCACCATCCCTGGCCCACTGGCCCTCAGACAAACCCTCAGGACCTTGCTGTCAACTCTCCTAAGAACATTTCACCTTCAGGGGAGTAGTGGGGGTTGGGGGAGGTCGATTTATACGTGATTATCTGAGAGCAACCGCATTCTTGAGGAAAGGCTTGTCTGTAGGGAATTCTGTGTAGAATAAAACTCTCACAACTACAAGAGAGCTTATCCACTAGGCACTGTCACTAATATGATACCGGCTCTGACCCTCACGTACAATGGGACAGCATGAACTGTCACAGGCTTCCAGGTCTTTTAGAACAGCAGGATATTAAGGTTTTAAAATGTTATTTTTAAATTTCAGAAAATATGCAATATAAAATAAAAATCTGATTTACAAGTGCCCAATCTCTGAATTGAAAGCAATATGAGAATATACGGTATGTGCAGAAAAGAGTTAACATAGTAGGCCTGACGGCTACCCTTCAAAAGGACTGCTAACCAGGTTGGCCCTTGGCTGAACCGCAAACTTGCAAAGTTCTTAGCACTCCCAGAACTGGTAAGAGTGGCTCACCATGTGTGTCTAAACTGTACGAGCAATAGGGTTTATACTGAACGCCTGCTTTATTTCTGGGGGTCTGGAATTTGAGTATGTGCCAGGCAGGGCGGTGCCTACATGATTAGGCCCCAGTAAAAACTCTGGGCACTAAGTCTCTGACGGGATACGCTGGTTGGTAACATTTCATTCGTGTTGTCACAAGTCGGTGCTGGGGGAATTGAGTGTGTCCTGTGTGACTCAGCAAGAACAGATCCTCGGAAGCTTGTGCCTGGTTTCCCCTGGGCCTCCACATGCCTTTTCCCTTTCTTATTTTGCTTTGTATACTTTTGCTATAAGAAATTGCAGCTGTGAGGATGACTATATGCCGAGTTCCCAAGCAAATCATCAAAGCTGGGGGTGGTCTTGGGGACCCCTCAATCCATGGGTATCAAGCTATTGGTTTACTTAAGCATATCAATTTTCTGACAAACGATGCCCATATCTCCTATGGGATCACAATTAAAAACACAACCGTGCTGCAAGTTCTGAGTGATTAATGGCCTACAGTCTACCCATTGAAAAGAATGCTATGAGCTAGAATGAACAAGGAAAATAAATGAGTTCATAATTTTTTTTTAAAGGGAACTATTTTTGTAACTTTATAATGATAAAAGTAATACACATTTGAAACAATTTCTTTTCAGTTGGTTTAATTTAACAAAACTATTTACTGTACAAACACTACATTTCAAGCACCGTTCTGGGTGATTCTTCCTTTAAGAGGCTCAATGACTTTTTTCCCTCCTAAATGGAAGTACGATGGGAAAAGACAGGTTTGAGGAAACCCTAGAGCTTCTTGTATACTAACACAGTGGATTTTTAAATTTTGGAATCATCTTACATGCCTACAAACAAGAAAGATGGTTCTCAGTTCTAGTCCAAAGAGCTGAAGATTTAACAGAAAGGCAGAAAAAGAATAAATAGGAAACTAGAATATATATATATATATATATATATTCTTGAAAACACAAAAGTCATTGGGATCCAATTGAAAACAGATAATCATTGGCTACAGATAACAAAAGAAAATTTACAAAACCCTAAAAATATTAATCAGCTATTAATTAAGTTTATATTACAGGCCTGGGACTGTGCTTGGCATCTGAGGGACACGAAAGAACTATAAAACATAATCCAGGCCCTCCAAATGCCCACAATAAAATAAAAAAACAAACATAAATGAAAAAAAGCATACATTACATTTTATTAAATATATATATTTAAATAAATATATATATAAATATAAATATATATTTGAATAAATTTAAATGTTCCTCTGGGCCATATCTATAAGAGTGAAAACAAATAATGGTGAGATTATGACTGAATTGTCCTGTTTTATTTCCTTTTTTGTCATTACATTGTTTTCCATGTAATAAATACATAAATAAATTTAAAAGTGCAGAATAAGTATGGCAGGATTTCGGTATGAAACTTTACCCCCTCCCATCGCTATCTCTAACTGGAAATTTGGAGGGAAAAATGTAATTCCATGTTATCCTGTATTTTCCAGGCTACCTTAGCCTTATTGCAGGAAGCGGAGCTTGCATCAAGGGAAAGGCAACGTTCCGGGAGAAAAGAACGGAAGTGTGAGTACGAAGGAGCAGATGGGCAAGCTGCTCAGAGGCAGAGTGACACCCTGGGACAACAGGGAGCATGTGCAGCTGAGGAGGGAACACCTGCTACCAGAGAAATGGAAATGTCTGAAATTGGGGTTGAAGAGACTAGGGTTAGAGAAATGAATTGTGACAAGCTGGATCTCAGGTGAGGAATTACAGAAATGGATGGTAGAACTGGAGACAACAAACATCAGAATCCATCAGCTTCCGACTGCATGGAACTCAGTCAATAAAACATGAAAACTACACGGCAAAATCCTCATTTTCATAGGATAAAAATGAAAAGAATGCAACACGTTTTTAATTTCATGCTTAAGATAGGAGCATCAGTGCTGATGTCTAAAAGCACATGTTAAACACTCGACAAGAACAAGCTTTAAGGCCCTTAATTTGAGCCAGGGAAATAGAACCAACGTTTTGAACTGAGTCAAAGATTATAAACTGAAATATGTGCAAACAAAAACTTTATTATACACGGCAAAAGAGATTTTGCTTTTATTAAGGTTATTAAGTATGAAGTATCTGATTTCCTTAAGTACTAAGTTAGACAGTTGATATCTCTGACATTTCATTTTGACACTTTTTGTTTTATTTTTATTGTGAAGGACATCCTCAGTCTTTCAAATGCACAATTTGGCTTGTGATTATCTTTCAAAGTTTTTCTTAGAGCAATTTTTGTGAAACCATGGATACATTAAAAACTTGTGTTATTTTCAAATATGAGTTCCATCACAGAACCAATGCAGCACAGACAGCTCAAAATATCAACAAAGTGTTTGGGAAAGATGTGCTCATGAACGCACAGTAGGTCGGTGGTTTGTGAAGTTACGTTCTGGTGATTCTAATCTGGAAAATGAGCCGCATGGACAACCTGACACCAAGGTGGCTAATGATGAGCTGAAAGCTGTAGTGGAAGAGAATCCATCTCAACCTACATGTGAATTAGCAGCAAGGTTTGACGTTACTATTCCAACAAAATCGGACCATTTGAAACAAATGGGCAAGGAAAAGAAGCTGGATAGATGGGTTCCGCATGAATTAAATGAGCGTCAGAGGAGAAATCGTCTCGGAGTTTGCCTTTCTTTGCTATCATGACATAAAGGTGAACCATTTCTATACCATATTGTTACACATGATGAAAAACGGGTTTTTTTTTGACAATCGCAAGCATTTGGCACAATGCTTGGATAAAGACAAAGTGCTGAAACACAGTCCAAAACCAGATATTTATCAGAAAAAGCTAATGGTGTCTGTTTGGTGGTCCAGCATTGGTATTATCTACTACAGCTTCATGAAACCTGGTCAATCTATTACAGCAGATGTCTACTGAAACCAATTGGACAAAATGATGAGGATGCTTGCCATTAAGCAGCAGAGCTTGGCCAACAGAGACAGGCCAATCCTCTTGCAAGACAATACTCGACCACATGTCACACAAACAGTGCTGCTCAAACTATAGCAGCTGGACTTGGAAACTCTCTGTCATCTACCGTATACACCAGACCTTATACCTACTGCCTACCACGTCTTCCAGGCTTTGGACCTCTTCTTGCAGCAAAAAATATTTAATTCTCAACAAGCTGTGGAAAACACCTTTCACATTTTTTTTGCCACTTGCTCTCCAGGTTTCTTTGCTGCTGGCATAAACAAGCTACTGTTAAGAGGGCAAAACTATGTCGATAGTTTAGGAACAAACTTTGATTAATTGTACTGCTTCTTTGTTTGAGATATGCTTGATTTGAAATCGGACATGTCATATTTAATGACCTCATACTACTTTCCTGTGTTCAACTTGGCACTGAAACAGGTTTCCCAGGACTTGTCCTACTCCCCATCCCAAACTCTGAACCCTCCAGCCACAGCCAGACCCCACTGGTTGAGGCAAAGGTCAAGGGAGGATGCAGCAGAGAGCAGCATGCCCTGCACTGCAGCCACCACAGGAGGGACACTCTGGCAGCTCCACACAGCAGTGCAGCCAACGAGCACACATCTTCCCAACAAGCAAAGAACATAGCACTTAAGAGCCCCACACTCCGCATTGCCTGCCATGGCTCCTCTAAATCATCCAGCCGTCCTTATCTCCCTGGGCCTGTGGAGGGAGGCAGAGAGACCAGAAAACCACAGACCACTTGTCCCACCCTATTAGGGCCAGGCAGCAATGAGCAGAGAGCTGGAGGACAGACAGGAAACCGTGCGCTGCATGGGGATGGAAGTCCTTCCTAGGAAAGGACAAGAGTCGCCTGGAAAATGAATGTATCAAGTTACCCTAAATTGATCTTGCAAGAAATTTTGTCATTTTTCAGGGAGATTGTATCTGGTGAGAGCACCTGCCATAGCATCCTGTCTGTTCACCTGTCCTAGAATGAGGCTGCTTAGCCCCCCACAGGGGAAGGTAAAGTCTGGCTTCCTTTTTTGTGACCCAAATAACAGACTTCGAAGGACAAAACATGATTAAGTTTCACGAGCCAGCCCACCTCCTCATCGACAGACTTCTAATAGGCGCACTTCTCCAATCCCACTATCTTTCCTGGATGGTGTCGCCTTTCTTCCATTCCCTCCCTTTAATCCCATAATGCACCCACCATGTGCTACACAAAGGCACTGCAGGTGCCAGGGACGTGGAGAGGGAAATGGGCCTTCATTCTTTATAGCCCTGCTGGGGGACAGGATCAGGGGTCCTGATCTTCCTTCCCAAAGGTTCGGCATCACTCATTTCCTCTGCAACCTCCATGACAAACTTATACGTCCACTGGTTAAAGTATCTCCCTGAATGAGAACTTATTTATTTATCTTTTCCTGCCAAACCACGAGCTCCCCCAGGGCAAGAGCTGCATCTCATCCACGTCTAGACCACCAGCATGGATCGTCTCCCAGCATCTGACACGGAGTAAGTGCTCAGTGAATGCGGGACAGAGGTAAAACAGCAGGGGGACGGACACAGTCCCTGCTCTGAAGGATTTACTGTCTAATGCTTTAGGCGGACACGTAAATAAAGTTCGTGTTGCTGCGTGGCGGCTGCCGTACCTGGCGATGTACCCAGTACACGTGGCAGAGCAACAAAGGCCAGGCTGATGAAGTCCATGGGGAGGGAGAGCGGGGAGGAAGGAGGCCTGGGCTGCACTCCGCCAGGCAAGAGAGAGAGCAGAGGGGCGCGGGTGTCCAAGCTGAGGCGGGGAGGCTGAACAAAGGCACGAGGTGGCAGAGGGATTCGGTGGATGGCGAGGAGCTCTGGGTGCTAGACAGAGGCATGGGAGGGCAGCAGGCCAGGAAGGGGACAGGTTCTTACATGGCACCCAAAAGAGGAACTGGAACTTTACCTTGCAAGCGAGGAAGGCCAGCCAGGCATTCAAAGCACAGGTGTAAGGGGTTTTAGGAAGGTGGTTCCAGCGGCAACACAGAGAGTGTGGCCCGGAGGACAGCGGGAGGCAGCGGGCGGCTCCTGCTCTACCTCAGGGCTAGTTTCCCAGGGCACAGGGAGCAGGTGAGGGAGAAAGCCCTGAGAAACCCGGGTCACTGGGCCACCAGAAAGGTGATGGCACAAGTAACCAAACTAAGGTGATGGGGAAATGGTGAGAACACTAGGAATTCAGTGAGGAAACAGGAAAACCAGGGCTCCAGCCCTGGGTCTGGCATCACCAACGAGATGTGTGACTCATTCATCCTCGACCATCTCACCTGTCACATAAGGAGAACAATCTCATTCAAGGACAATTCGCTGAGCATATGCTATGCCAAGAATACAAAGGTGAGGAAGACATAGGCCCTTTGTTCAACTCCAAAAGGAAATGAAGGAAACTTATGATAAAACAAGGTGGTAAAGGCCATAAAATAGGTTTCAAAAACAACTTATTTTTATCACAAAAGTAATATAGGTTTACTGCAAAAAAAAAAAAAAAAGACCCTTGTGTAATAGAGTAAATTAAAAAGACATAAAAAGTATGGGAAAATGAAGACAGATGATGGGGCAATTCATTACAAAGAAATTTAAATGAGATAAACATGAGCTTTTTTGAAAGTATGAAGCATTAAAAATTCACACGGACTCGCCCCTACTGGAGGTCTAGTCAGTGTGTATACCCCCCGCCCTTCTGTGCTGCCCACTCAAGGGGTGCAGGGGCCCACCCATAACACGTGTCTTCAGAAGGAGGCTTATGGGGTTTTTTCAAGAAAATTATCCACCTAAAATATTTTCTAAGAAATAGATTCCAACAATGAAGTAAACAAATTACTTCTAGTTTATTAACACAATGGGTGTCTGAAAGGCAAATGAAGCCCATTGTTGGTTATGTTTGTTTGTTTGAAGCAAATGCCAAGCTATTCACAAAGCAAATAACCATTACATACATCTGTTAGAACCTGGGAGCTTTCATGACTGTGAGAATTTCACTTTAATGTCAATATCACAGTCAAGAAAGCATAGGGCTTCGGGAAGAACCAAGAATGTTGTTAAAGATCTGTGATAAATAGGATTAAATAACTGATTAATATCAAACTATTAAAAGAATGGGTAAAGGCCATGAAGGCAATTTGAGAGAAATACAGTTTATGGATAAAATATAATAATAATACCCAAATAATAACCAAAAATGCATAGCAAAGAACATCTAAATGTCTAAGAGGAATTTATTAAATAAATATGGCACAACCATATAATAAACTAGTATGCTATTATTTAAGATTCTATTCTGGGCCAGGCTCAGTGGCTCATGCCTATAATCCCAGCACTTTGGGAGGCTGAGGTGTGAGGATTACTTGAGGCCAGGAGTTTAAGACCATCCTGGGCAACATAGCAAGACCCCATCTCTACAAAAAAATGAAAAAAAAAATTAGCAGGACACGGTGGCACACACCTGTAGTCCTAACTACTTGGGAGGATGAAGCAGTAGGATCATTTGAAGCCAGGAGTTCGAGGCTGTAGTGAGCTATGTTTGCACCACTGCACACTCAAGTCAGCCTGAGCCACAGAGCAACATTCCATCTCTAAAAAATAAATAAAATTCTATTCTGAAACTGAGTCATAGGGAAAATATCCAAAGTATAATTTAAAAGGGAAAAATAGGACACAAAACACTATAGATTCAATTTGTAAAAAACAAAAACAACAGAGGAACATAAAGCAGATCGTTAACAATGAAGTGTTTTAAGTGGTAAAAGCAGAGATGATGATTTCCCTTTTTCTGTATTTTTCTATCTTTTCAAACTTTTCCATAATAATATTTAGTAAATTTACAACTGGAATGATTTTAAAAATCAATAAGATAAGCTGATGGTTCTAAACTTCATGAGGGCAAGGACCGCGGCCTGTGTTTGATCACCTAACACAGTGCTTAGCACACAGTATGAGCTCGATAAATATTTGTGGAATAGATCAATGAATGAACAAATAAAGGACTCATTTTTAAAATTATGATATACTTTCAGACTTATAAATTGTATTATAATTGCTTTATCCTGCTCTCTCAACAGATATTTTCTTAATGGCTAAAATGAGCTCCTTACAAGAGTCCTTGAGTATCAGGAAAGGAATCGCAGAATCACAGGGAGCTCCTGTCTTCACCAAAGAGGTCCAGATAAGCTCTGCTGCTCTTTTATATCTGGGTCACTGCAGAACTCCGAATGGGGAATTTCACATTACTGCATTATAAAAAGTTCATATGAGCTATGGGTTCTCGACCATGTAAGTAAGGTATTGGGAGAGTCCTGAGAAGAAGGTTAAAGAAAGAAAAAAATAATAATAATAATTGAATTCATAGCAAAAACAGCAAATGTCTATGATAGAACATATTTAAAAGGATAAATTCCAGGAAGTCCAAATTTTGGAGATCAAAATAAAAGTTAAAATTTCACTTTTGACTTGAACCAAATAGGAACAAAGCGTCCTCAAGTATGAGATACAGACAGATACAGAGACAGGGAGAGAGACAGAGAAAAAGAGAGAGAAGAAAAAGGGGGAAAAGTGGTTTCTGGTAGTCAAGAAAGAAAAATGTATGTCATAATTTAGTGGAACTATATCCTTCTTCCTTTATGGTTTGGGAGAAAATCCTTTTCTGACTGTGAACTTTAATTGACTTTCTTTTTGAATTTTCATTTTTTTCAAGTAAATCCTATCCACTAAAGTGGTAGGTTTCTGCTGTCAGTATCAGAAAGACAACATAACCACATAAGCGAAAGAATTAGGTCAGTTTTAAACATAGTCTTACAGCAAGGTATTAGAGACTCATTTGAGTCTATTTCGCTGAAGAAATAAAAGCTACAGAAGCCTGGAAAACATTTTTCTTGGACAAACTAATTAAGAAATTAGTTTACATCCCTCACAAAGGTTGTTAAAATGCAGGTCATTCCAGCATGTTAGCAAATCCTTAATGATCTTTAGTGATTTCCTAATGTACTTGAAATCCTTTAATGCACTCAGGCCTTCAATAACAATTTCCTGAAGCCTTAAATTTAAACCAGTTATATTTCATTTCAAAGGTTATTATCACAACTTGATTCCCATAAAGAAAAGGTATTCTGTATCTATCTATCTATCTATCTATCTATCTATCTATCTATCTATATACATAAAGCACTGGTAATTTCTCTAAGAATGACAGAATTATCTTGAGACAAGAGGATGAAACACAGACTTTGGGACTAAAACTCCATTAAACACACAGTCAGCACTTATGGTTTCAAGTTCCCAAGTAATAAATTGGTATCACACCCTAAAGAGTTGTTACATGTTTTCAAAGACTGAAATAGGAAGAGTATTACTGAGTATGTGCACTGAATCTTTTAAGCCATTAAAAAACAACACTTCAGCATACCTGACAATTCCTGTTTTACAAACGAAAGCACTGCCAGGTAAACCTGACAGTCAGCTATGATTATCTGCCTCTGAAGCCGGTCAACCACAGAGGGGGCGGATTTTCGGACATCAACCTGTTTGGTGGAAAGAAAGTACACACCGATAAATCATACACAACAATACTCCCTGCAAACAGCTTCGTTGTACGAAATAATCTCACATAGGAATTGTGAAATATAGCAATCACCCACATTTATACTATGAACCTGGTAGCTCCAAATTCCCATTAGATCTAGCATGGTTTTTGGTAACTTTAAAAACAAATATTCTAAATGATAAAAACTGAATTCATGGGTGACAAGAAAATCAACACAAAACTTTAGAGTTTCACGGTTTTTCTTTTTAAACAATGTAAAATCTTACTTATCCAAAATAAAAATCATTAAAGGTATAACACATTTGCCAAAGTAGATAACCTGAAAAGTCAGTTGGCAGCCATCTCTCTTGAGGTAGGACTAATATTAGGGAGCTCTTTTGGTGCATGTGACTGAGGTTTGAGGGTCAGAAAGAGATTATATTTCCATTAAGGAGAAAATATCCTGGAATTAAAATTAGCTTTGAATAAATCATAAATTGTACTTGACATATAAGCCACATAAATGAAAATAAGCAAAAAAATCAAACCATTTTTTATAAAATGTTGGCCTTTATCCTAAGAATGTTTCTAAGATGAAGAATCTCTCTGGAATAGAACACTCTCCATTCTTAACACAAAGTAAACTTTAATAAAATAAGCTTTCATGTGCTATCACAATGACATAAGAACTGATGGGATTTTTGCAAATATACCAACAGTATACACAGTATACATGATGGAGAGACCTGTTTCCCTTTTTTTTAGATTTTAGCAAAATCCATCATGGTCACTGTTGTTCCGAACCTAGCCCCAGGATGCATTATTCTGTTCATTTGGGAAAATGTCCACCTCCCAATACTTCCGTTTCTTTGTTTGTAATTACATCTACTGTGCAGAGTTGTCAGGAGGGCTAATGACATACTGTATAAGAAAATGCTTTTTAAATTGCAAGGACCCGTGACAAATGTTAATTATTAACTTATGTGCTAGGCATGGTACTAGACACCGAGGACAGACATGTAAATAGGCTCACGGTCTAATGAGGAAATACAGACCTCATTACCATGCAATGTAGTAAGTGCTCTGAGAGGGTTAAGTACAGTGAACTGTGGGATCCTGCAAGGAAACATACTCAACAGGGCTTAGAGCCTCAGGCTGGAGTCCTTGGGGAAAATGACATCTAGGAAGAACTAAGTGATGTTCTAAGTAAGTGGCACACAGTCCATAACCCAAAGCCACGGTACGTACGTTCTTTTTAATTTTATTCTTTATTGTTTCAATGACTCCAGCCTCTTCGCTTTCACACAGCTTTTCTGTAGTTTTTAAGTCATCACATGCCAACTGCATTTTTTCTTCTTCAAATGTCATCATGGCATTCTTTCAAAAAATAAAAAAAAATGAATGAATCAGGAAGCATCTGAAAATTTAGGCCAATTTACTAAAACAAAACTCTGAATTAGAAAAAAAAAACCCACTTAAATTACTTGTTGCAAGTAAAAGAATCAAAATGTTACAGTATACCCTATTCATTGAAAGAACCTCACTATGAAATAAGAATATTCCTCTATCACATCAGCATGAAAAAATATACGGTAACAAAGGTCCCTGAAATTATTATTCTATAATTTTTGTTGTTGCTGTTATTAAGCCAGCAACAAAAATTCTGTGTAATTTCTGATTGCTCTGCTCACTTCAGTTTTTCTAACAGTGTCTCATCCAAAAGTTCATTCTACCCACACATGGATCCCTGGTTCCCTCAAGTACTGCACAGAAATGCTAATGCAACCACAGTTGGTAGGTGCTCTTTGAAAATCTTCAGTCTTTCCAGGAACAGTAATTCCAGGGGGTTCACTTATAAGGAGTTCATTTTATATTGTCTGTGGATAAAAATTCCACTGACAGCTTGTTTCCAGGCACCTGATGCTGGTAGATTTTGTCAGGCCACATTCGACCGGGTAGAGTCAACCTACTGAATCTCTGCTGAATACCTGCAACTTTCACCCAGCAGATCTGAGGTTTCTGAGATGAATGGGCTACAGGGGTAGAGACACAGTTGCTGCAGGATGGCTGGTTCTTGGAAGGACCTAATGAGCTTACTGTCTCTGGCTCTCCAGTCCCTATCAAACTCCACCTGCCCTACCTTGGTATTTTAGGCCTCCTCAGTTTGACGCTAACCTACTTTTTCCATTTTAGTCAAACCAGACCACGGTCACCTGTGCCTGAGCCTCCCTACCATACTCTTCTTCCCAACCATCCTCTCAAGCTGCTGCAATCTCCACCCTGCCATGGCCTCACTTCCCACTCCCTCCTCCACCACCAGGCTCAGCCAAGACCCTTTGGTTCCATCTCCCTTACAGCCCTTTGCAGTCACTTGCAAATTAATTGCCACTCCTACCCAGTATCATTTTCCTTGAGGTTGGGAACTATGTATTCTTGCAAACAGTGGGCCTTCACATTCTTGTTGCATTAACTGGCAACAAGAGGAAATAAACAGTTGGAATAAAAACTCTTCTCAATAGAAGCTGGCCTGGTTGGGCACCACCAGGATGTGCATAACATGCTCATTTGCTGGCATCCTTCTAAATCTCAAATCTCAATGCTTTCTCGATTTTGGTCTGCACTCATGACTTTTTTTCTTGCTGCTATACAATTCTATGATAGTTTTTTTTTTTTTTAAATATGTGTTTGAAAGTAGTTTGTGTGATATTATAAGTGTTTCTGAAAAATGAAAGCATTCCATTTTCTACATTGCCCAATTTAGTTTAAAACCTAACTGCAAGCTATTTCCTCAATTCCCAAATACTAGTATTTGGAAATGTAATACTAACTCATGAACTTTAGCTCTGCTCATCTAACTTGTCTTCTAGTCCACATTCACTCAATGATTTAGTGCAAATCTTTATTACCCAAAGCCAGACCTTTCCCCCCACCAATCCAGTTTTAATTTTTGAAGATCTTTTAATTACATTTTATTCTAAAAAGGATTTTGATTGGAAAAGATATCATACTCTAGAAACAAGATATAAGCATTTTCTTTTTTAAATTATTGAAGAAAGGTTATCTCATAGGCATTGGTTAACAGGCAAAAACTTTATTTCTATTTTAAACTCTAAAAGATTTTCTACAACAGTGTAGCTATATAGCTGGTAGCCACCGACAGACTTTATCTGTTTCCTTCATGCCAATATCTCTTCCAATATCAACTTACCAAAAAACTGACAAAGCTGGCTCCAAAACTCATTAATGGGCTATGATTTCTGTTAAGGAAACAAAATAAAATTATTTTCAGTAAAGTCTTATTTGAAAAGCACTTGATATATAAGGATCCTTATATAACCCTATTAATTGGATAGAAGTTAAGGTCATCAAGCAGGTTAAATTACCCTAAGAAAAAAGTTAAAGAGGCAAGGTGGTTCACAGCTCAATACACCAGGATAAAAGCTGCCCCTGATCCTGCAACGTAACGCAGACAATGAAGTCAAATTATAACAGAGCTTGCCTTAGTAAACTTTTATACCCATAAACCTAGGTCAAACAGCTTGCTATGGCTGGGTGTGGTGGCTCACACCTGGAATCCTAGCATGCTGGGAGGCCAAGGCAGGAGGATTGCTTGAGCCTAGGAGTTGAAGGTTGCAGTGAGCCACTGCACTCTAGCCGGGGTGACAGAGTGAGATCCTGTCTCAAAAACAAAGCAAAACAAAACAAAACACAAAACAGGATGCTACTATGAAGTCTCTGTCATCCCTACAATCTGCCCCAAAACAGATGTTAGTGTTTCTCATTCCATAGCACTATATAAACATAACATTACAGGCTCCTCTCCTATTATATTATATATTTTATATCATACATGCCTGACACAGTGCAGGCATTCGGCAAATATGCATCAGTAAAGGATGAAATGACACAGAACTCCACTTTTCAGGTACAAACACTTTGTAATCACATGCTTATTACTATGTCTTTTCCCTTCTTTTCTCTTTCCTTGCTTACATGTTTAACCACTTTGCCATTTGAGAAATGAAAGAAGCTCATGCATGTGTCTCTACACAAAAGGTATTCATTTTGGAGATTTGGAAATGTTCCCAGAGAGTGCAAGGATCATCACTTCAATCAACACCAGAGCTGGGGAGGAGAAGGAAGAGGCTCCCTGCTCATTTCAATATTGCTCATGTGAGAAACCAACAGACAACAAGCAAACGAGAGGGGAGTGGGGCCCTGTGTAAAGGCTGAGTAGAAAGGTAATAAGCACTAAGGACCAAAATACGAACCTTTCTAAACAACAGAACATATACAAAAAAATGGGGCCAGTGAAACAGGCCACATAATGAAAAACCCACTTATTTAAAAGAAGGAAGGACATAAACATATACATATTTGCTGATGAAAAAACCGTGGTAGGACAGCCCATAACATTTTTTTTAAAATGGATACCTGTAAGATGAGGGAGGGGGAACATGGAAGAAGGAAAAAGGATAGAAATGAAGCTCCCTTGTGTATACCTTGTTTTGCAGATTTTACTTGGGAACCATGTAAATATAATACACAATAACACTGAATCAAAATTTAATAATGCAATCCCTAAAAATCAGAAGAAAGTGAATTATATGTACCTAAATGCAAATCCAGTTGGTAACATAACCACACAGTAGGGAACTATTCCAAGTGACTTGAAAACACAGCAATCTGACAGTATATCCCTATTGTGAAATACCCTTAAAAACAGACTCCAAAAGATGGCCAAAAAATAAAAAAGACCAAACAACTTCATCTATTTTCAGTAATCACGTAATCATGTTCTTACTGGACAAGTGGGTCCTGTTATTCTAAGGCTGCTGGGTGGGTAGTTTGTGAGAAAGCTGTGAGTAAGCATGTTGGTGTTTGTTGAGAACCAGGAGTTTGTGCATAGGAAAAAAGATGAAGTGAATTAAAATATAGTCCAGAATACAAACTGGAAGAATCATTGCAAACTCACCATATTTTTTATCTTTAAAACAATACACATTTCCTACCTCTGTCCACTGAAAAAGTGTAGAAACAATGACCACCCACTGGCATTGCACATGCCTGGCATCCTCTCCAAATGCATTAAGGGAAAGATACCATTGCTCCTTGAAGAAATGGCTGATTCTGGGTAACGGGCAAGAAATGTTCAAAAAGAGCCTGAAATACCCTGTTACAGCACAAAGTAAGGTAATTTAAAAAATACATTAGGGTCTTGAAAAGGTTCCCACTAGCCAAAGATGGAACAACTTGACCATCCTTGAGGGGAAAAAACAGCAATGGACTATAATATCAAATAAGTTTAAATCATGAGTTTATAATGATACTTCTAATTAAAAAAAAAAAAAAAAAAAAACCTCACTGGTTGCCTATGGAGGACCATAGGGAACCAACTCAGTATTTTGAAAACTGATTTAAAAAGGGAAAGGATAAGCATTTACCCTGCTTTTTCTCTATGAACTCAGAGTCTGGGCATGGGGTTGGGGGAGGATTCCTCTTTACAGAAGTACCCTATACTAATACATGAAAAGCAAACGACAGGACTAGAGTGTCACCCTGCCGCAGCTGCTAGTGAATTAATGGATGTTGGCAATGATCAAAAAGACAGGGACAGGAGAACACACAACACAGCACCATGGTGACAGAACCAGCAAAACCCAAGCTGTGGGAAACTCTACAGGACAAAAATCCTAGTTTCTTCAACAACAATAAAAACTAAACAAAAAAGACCGAGGGGAACTTCTAAAAACAAGACATAAGAAACAATGGAATCACATAAAGACACACATCAGAGGCACAGAAAACAACAAACACATATGTACACATACATACACATACACATGTGTATATAAACACGTACATATATACACACTAACAATTAGAAAATGAAATTTAAAAATTACCAGTCACAATAGCACCAAAATATCATCTAAGGAAAAATCTAGCAAAACTGTGTAATACTCCACACTGAAAACTCAAAATATTACTAAGAGAAGTTAAGGACCTAAATCAGGATTTCCTAACAGTGGCATTCTGAACATTTTGGGCTGGATAATTCATGTAGGGCTGTCCTGTGCCTTGCAGGACGCTAAGCAGCATTTCTTCCCTTTACCCACAAGATGCCAGTGGCACACACCATCCCCCCAACAAAGATGTGACAACCAAACTGTCTTTAGGCATTGCCAGATGTCCTCTGGGAGGCAGAGTCAACCCTGGCTGTGAACCATTGATATAAATAAAGAGATACACAATTCTTATGAATTCGGAAACTCAATTTTACTAAGATGTTAATTTCTCTGAAATGGAACTACAGAGTCAATACAATTCTAGGCAAAATCCCTCTGTGTGTACTCGTGCACTGAAAAATTGATTCTAAAATTTATATGGGAAAGCAAAATATTTAAAATAGTCAAATCAAATTTGAAAAACAACAACAAAGCTGGAGACGTACATTGCCAGATATCAAGACTTAATTAACATTAAGAAGTTCTGTTCACTCACAAGAGATAAAAAGATTTGCAATACAGATATCCACCAAGGAGCTCCTCTTTAGAATATATAACAAACACCCATGAATCAATAAAAAGTGACTGACAACCCAGTAAAAAATGGCCAAAAGTCTTGAATAGGCACTTCAAAAAAGAGGGTATCCAAAGGTCAATAAACATATTAGAAAGTGCTGAAAATTATCAGTTATCAGGGAAATACGAATTAAAACCAAAATGAGATACAACTATACTCATCAGATTGGCCATAATTATAAAAAACGGATTGGCTATACCAACTGTCAGTGAGGATGTGGAGCAACTGGAACTCTTGTACATTGCTTATCAGTGTCTCCTAAAGCTAAACATATGCCAACCCCATGACCTAGTAATTCCATTCCTGGGCATATACATGTGCACAACTGCACTGAACGATTATGTTCCCCCAAAAGATATGTATAGTATGTTAATAGTAGTATTATTCATGGTAGCCTCAAATTGAAAATAATTCAAATGTCCATCAATGTCCAATAGTAGAATGGATCTAGTAATCGCAGCATATTCATTCAATGGAATAGTTCACAGCTATGGAAAAGAACTATGCTAACTGCAATAACATGAATTAATCTCGCAGACATAATGTCAAGTGAAAAGCTGGACACAAAAGAGTATATACAAAATGATTCCATCTCTGTGAAGTTCAAAACCACTATTCAGACTTCTAATGATGGACAAAGGTCGGGACAGTGGTTATTTTGGGGGAATATCTACAGAGAAGGAGCTGAAGGGAAGGTGCTGAGGTGCTGGAAATGTCCTGTAACTTTATCTGGATGGTAGTTACACTGATGTTTACATTGTAAAAGTTCTCTACTGTATATAAGTTTTCCCCTTATGAAAAACAGAAAAACATTAAAAAGGGAAAAAATCAGATAACTATTGGTATGTATTTGATTATATCAATGAACCAGTATTTATTTTTGTAGGTGTGGCAACGGTACCATGGTTACATTTTAAAGGATTTTCTATTTTGTAGAGGTATATGTGAAAGTGTTTACAGATGAAATTATATGTAGATGAGGATTTGTTTCAAAATAATTTGAGGTAAAAAGATTACAACCGCACACAAGTATAGCTAAAACTACACTGGCCATAACTTGATAATTACTGAAGCAAGGTGAATGACAAATTGGAATTCATTAAACTATTCTATGTACTTTGGAAGATATATAAAATTTTCTAAAATGTAAAGTTAAAAAACAAGCATACAAATCAAAATGTTCCCTAAGAGATAAGGTGTCTTTGGAATCCTTTGATGAGAAGGCTTCTTATGGCCACTGCAATAGTTTGCTTTTTGCAAATGAACCATCAGTAATAAAGAGGCTCTAAATTTTTTCTCAGTTTAATGAATCACCCAAAGGCAGAAAATCTGTTGAGAATAAAAGGAAGCAACTGACCATTTATTCCTTTATTCACCAACATTGCCCTGGAAATTTTTTTTAAAAAAGTTTCTCTAGGATATTAAAAATTGGACTGGTGAAGATTTTGTTTCCTGAAATATAAGGAAAAGGAATGTATACATCTGATTCTCAAAGAAATAGTTCTCCATTAGATAAGTGGGCGTAATTACTACAAGCCAGTCCCTAACCGAATAATATGCTTCTTCAAATGTAATTGTTTTGCCCAAAGTGCCAAATGGCTAGAATTATTTAAGCCTTGCTTCAATTTTTCTGAAAATGTTCTACATTTATTTAATATTTAGTTCTTAGAAAAATTCTCCAAAATGACTTATCTCTTCTCCAAACGTGTAGGGAGTCTGGACCTTTGTGGATTACAAAGGAAATATGGGGCCATCTAAACCTCATTAGCCCATACCTGTCATCCACATCCTTCACAACAGCCCGGGGATCCCAGATCTGAGGGTCGGAGAGAAAACTGCATGAACTCACTCCTGCTGTTCTTAATAGAGGCTCTTCCTTTTCTGTGACCCATGCTGTTTTAAAAAATCACAGCCCCAGAGGACCACTGGAGTTAACTTTGTACAATTAGCAAAAAAGGCAATATTGAATGTTTCTCTAGATGCCTTACTTTGTCTTCAGAAATACAATTTTTATCAACAGGACAAGTGATATCCTCTGCTCTGCTTAATATGATTAAAAATGGGCTTTAAGAAGACAAAACTGGACTGGTATTTCATCTTTCTTTCCAAAAGCAAAGTAAAACAATGCCAACCAAAGAAAACTACATGCATAAAGCCATTCATTGCAGCAATATCCAGAATAGGGAAAAATCTGGTTTTAACAGACTGTCCCGCAGGGGAAAAGCTTCATGACATTGGGATTTGCAATGATTTCTTGGATATAATAATACCAAAAGCACAGGTAACAAAAGCAAAAATAGAAAGATTGA
Source organism: Indri indri (assembly GCA_004363605.1). Lineage (NCBI taxonomy): Eukaryota > Metazoa > Chordata > Mammalia > Primates > Indriidae > Indri > Indri indri. The sequence continues at coordinate 7,833 of RJWJ010002832.1, read as the reverse complement.
ACTACATCAAAATTAAAAACTTACGTGCGCCCGGGCGCGGTGGCTCATGCCTGTAATCCTAGCTCTCTGGGAGGCCAAGGCGGGTGGATCGTCCTGAGCTCAGGAGTTCGAGACCAGCCTGAGCAGGAGCGAGACCCCGTCTCTACCAAAAATAGAAAGAAATTAATTGGACAGCTAAAAATATATATAGAAAAAATTAGCCGGGCATGGTGGCACATGCCTGTAGTCCCAGCTACTCGGGAGGCTGAGACAGTAGGATTGCTTGAGCCCAGGAGTTTGAGGTTGCTGTGAGCTAGGCTGACGCCACGGCACTCGCCCCAGGCAA
>RJWJ010002831.1:9686-94385 GCA_004363605.1 Indri indri | reverse complement strand
TTAATTGGACAGCTAAAAATATATATATAGAAAAAATTAGCCGGGCATGGTGGCACATGCCTGTAGTCCCAGCTACTTGGGAGGCTGAGGCAGTAGGATTGCTCGAGCCCAGGAGTTTGAGGTTGCTGTGAGCTAGGCTGATGCCACGGCACTCGCCCCAGGCAAGAGAGTGAGACTCTGTCTCAAAAAAAAAAAAAAATATATATATATATATATATATTTGCTGTTATTATTAGCAATTATTACACCTTATAATAAAATGGTCTTGTAAATAATGTAGTTGACACTAACATATCTTCTAATCTCACGGATCTATAGGTTAGGGACAGGCTTTAAATTTTAATATTTATATTATACATATACATATACACACCTATATATTAAAACTGAAAACTGAAATCTTGTCCCCAGGCTTTCAGCATATATATGTGAATGTATATATTAATATATATTACATTTAATATGTATTTTAATATATGTCAATATATATACACACATGCACATATATCTGGCATATATAATTTTGTATAATCATATAGCTATTAAAAATAATTAAATATGTATACTTATAGACATATATGATCTCATATATATACACCTATAAAATCTGGGGAGAGGATATTTTGGTTTGGTTAGTGGTTTATATTGTTCCTATATCTTGAATGTACCTCAGAGAAAACTGAGTTTCCTTGTTCTTTATATGAACCCATTAAAACTGCAAAATCTTGTCTTTGGAGGTTTTGGACTGTGCCTAGTATTAATAAAAACATCTCTAAAAATCCATTTATACCATTAAACACAATTCAATGCTTAACTTAAACAATATTGAATTTCTGTTAGTTCCTGTTAGAACACGAAACAAGATTTACAATGTAAATAGATTTACGTGTAATCTACATCATCACAATTTGGATTAAATAAAGGAAAGCTTCATCTGAATCCATGGAAAGATTAAAGTATTAAAGACTATATTCGAAGAAAGTAAATTCTGTTGACATTAAATCAATTGGCAAATTGACCTAACAGAGTGTTCCTTGGCCAGGTGTTGAAATGAGGAAGATTGCTGGTAATCAGTCTAATGTAAATGTTGTATAAATGGGCTTCTGTTCGAAATTCCATGTAAAGGGCTAGAAAAAATAAAGCCCTGCAGTATTTCTTTTTCCAGTAGAATTATATTAATATAATATTAATAGTAAAAATGTACTAAAACCTCATTAATTTAGATGATGGGCAAAAGCAGCCTGAAGTTTTAATTTGGATGATTTTAGAATAAGTTACATTTTAAGCCATTCACATCCATCCAATGACTCAAATGGGCGTCTCACCAGGAACCTCTAGGAGCTGCCCTGCCAGGCTCGCTTGGCAAATGGGCGCATTGCTGACAACCAGAAAGCACTTAATTTAACGAATATGCACCAAGGGCTTTCTATGTGGAAGGCACCAAAAACTGCTAGAGTGAGACATAATCCTTGCTCTCAGGCGTTCATTTTAGCAGAGCAAAAGCAAATAAGTTTAACTCTGGATGGTAAGTGCCTTAATGGAGGTATGCTTCAATGTGCCTGATGGACTACTGCACGGAGAAGCCACTATTCAGGGCTGAGTAGCAGTGAGAAAAGCCATGCTGTGCTGGGTCTTAACATTTGCCCAGGATTTCAGGAGGCAGCGGTAGGGGCAAGGTCATTCCAACCACAGTAGGAAAGAGTTCTATGGAAGGTGGGATGGTTAGCAGCTCCCCATGGCTACCTCCCTGAGAGATGTGGGGAAGAGAAAATGAGGAACCTGGAAATGCAGTTGGTGCCTCGTATGTCTTTTCAAAGAGCTGGCCCCGTATCGCACTGGTGCTAGGTAGTCACTGAAGGTCATTAGTCCCAGATACCCATCAAATTGGTATTGGAATATCACTCTTGTAACTAAGTAGAGAATGAACTGACCAGAAAAGGATAGAACAGGGAAAACTAGTTAGGCAGTTATTGCAGCAACCCAAGTAGGTGTTCAGGCCTGACCCAAAGCCGAGCAGTTCGGATAGATCAAATAAGCTTTAGTATTATTGTTGTCATGAGTGATAGGCAACCAGAAAGAATCAAGGATGTCTCTATGGGTTTTCATTTGCAGGCCAAAACAATTTGTTCTGTTAAGATATTAACAGATTTCTTCCTGATTTTGCATAATATTATAATTTGCAGAACGAACCTTCTTTCCTACAAAGTATAGAGGGAAAAGTCAACCCCAAAATGCTCACAATTCTAAATTCATAGTGTTTTGATAAGCGATTTTCTTGCACATACAAAAATGTAAATATTTTATTTGCAGCTTAAAAATAAACTTAAGTGTTATTCATTTTTCAAAGCTTGCTATAGAGCTTTAGACACCCACAAAGCTAGTTCATAAAGCTAATCCTATGTTTCGACACATCCTCAGGCACACACAGTGTGAAGTGCTATAAAATGTTCTAAATGAAGCCACAACAAAACACACCACTCCCCCCGCCCCCCACAGCAAACAAGGGCCGCTGGCATATGTCGCCGTAGCTTTAGGCAACATGCTTCTTTGCACAGGCCAGCAAGCCTGGCCTTCATCTCCATAGACTGCTTGTCTTGGCAGTGTTGGGCAAGTCTAAAAATACAGTAGTGCCTGCACCAAAGCAGAAGGACAGGCTGTACAGTATGTCCGTGTCTGAACCCCACAATTGTGGACATGCCAAGCCAAGCCAAGTGCTCGGCGTGGTCCATTGATTATTTTCTGGACAAAAAGAACACTGAGAGACCCAATGGAGTTTATTTACCTCCTTACTGTAAGCACTGGCCAGTGAAGGAAAAGCTTCCAGAGAGGGAGCACATTGGACCAGAGGAGGAGGGACCCCACCTTCTACTCTGCCGTGACCTTGGGAAAGACCTTGAAGCGGGAGAAGCATGCGTTCCTTCACGCGGGCTAGAGAGCTTTCCAGGTCTGAGAGTGCACCCATGTTCATTGTCTTGTTCGCTCCTCCTAATGAGCTTGGGGGGTAGGAAGGGAAGTTTCCCAGGTGCTGAGAAGAGTGACTTTATTGCCTGAGCTGTCGTAGGAGTCGTGGGTGCAGTAACAAGAGTAACAGTAGACTGCAGCCTGGGAGCAGCAGTGCCGGCATCCTCAGAGTCACAGGGATGAGGAAGTGAGGTCGTGTGTAAGAAGCCACTCAATGCCCAATCCAGGGGACCGGGTGATCACCCAGGGCTTAACCTTCAGTTCCAAGTTCTTACTTTGCCCCCTGCTCCCTCAGCGAAGAACCACCAGACTCCCGGGCCCTCTGAGCTGCTGGTTGTGTTGTTGAAGGTACTGCATGGCACTCGGGGGCTTGGCCTTTGCAGGTCTTCTTTCCATGGTCATCACAGCAATCCCTGTTTTGTGTTTTGCAGCTAAGGCTCAGAGAGGTTATATAACATACCGAAAATTAAACAGCCAGTAAATGTCAAGGTCAGTATTTTAATTCAGGGCTGTTTGGAATCTCAGCTATCTCTATGTTTGTTGTGTTTTTCAAGTAAATTGGCACTGATCCCTCTAAGTCTTCTAGTCTCAAATCCTCCCGCTCTGGCTCCTTCTGCTATAGCCTCCAGAAATGTCGAAAATACACTGAAGTTCCCTGGGGGGAAATGTTGTCATCATGCCTCAAGGCCTTTGCAATCTTGCTTCCTTTAACTAGAATAAATAGCTTCCTACTTGCTATCGACTGAATGTGTCTCCCAACTGCCACCAAATTCCTATATTGAAGCCCTAGCCCCCAAAGTGAGAGAATTTGGAGATGGGGCCTTTGGGGAGTAAATAGGTTTAGATGAGGTCCTGAAAGGGGGGCACTCATGCAAAGCTTAGTAGCTTTATAAGAAGAGAAAGAGAGATGCCACATGAGGACACAGAGAGAAGGCAACTGCCCCCCTGCAGACCTGACAGGGGCCCTGCCCAGAACCCAGCCATGCTGGCACCCCGAGCCTGGACTTCCAGCCCCCAGAACCAAGAGAAATCAGTGTTGTGTTTAAGCCATCCTGACTGTGGCATTCTGTTACAGCACCCCAAGCTTACTGAGACACCACTTACCCTTCACCTGATCAAACATCCTCGCCTCCGTGAAGGGACAGAGTGGAGGGAGTTACTTCCTCATCTCCACTGAAAGGCGGGAGAGTGCAGAATCAGTGGGAATATAGACAGATTCAAGATTGGAATACCCCTCACCAGTTGTGTGACCTTGAGCAAGTTACTTGGCTTCTCCATGCCTCAGTTTCCCTCCTACAGTGTGATAATAATGATCCATGTTTTCCATTTTCTAGTGCTGTTGGGATGACTGGAAGAGTTAATGCAGGTAAGCACCACGCAGAGTGCCAGGCCTGAGGATTCGATTCGTGTTCTTGACACGTGCCCGTCACTGGCCTGAGCACTCCGCACTGACATTCTCTCTTCACGTGCTCACCTCCACTGCTTGACCGCGAGCTCCTTCCAGGCAGAGACTCGGTCTGCCTCACTTTTCTAACCCTGGCGGAAGCTTTATGCCTTGCATGGAATAGATGCTCAACAAAATACGAGTGGATAGATAACCAGTAATGTCTTACTCCATCCCACGGCAATCTCAAGATTAATGGAATGTTCGGTGGCCACACGCCTGAAGGAGGACAAGTCATTCGAAACAGAAATGAATCCAGGATCCTGACCTCGCTACCACGTCTTTACCACCTAGATCCCTACAAGGGAGGCGCTTGAAAAAGGAGAGCTGCAGAATCAAGTAACCAGGTGTTACCACCTGGGTACCCAGTGAGAGCAGAGGGCTGCTAATCCCCCTTTCCCCGTGCCTCAGTACTGGTGCTTAACAATGAACCAAGAGCTTCATCCATTTCTGTAAGTGTTTCTGTCCGACTCTGAAAATGCCAGAAGAGAAACAAATTTCCTCATTCGCAGATCCCCTTTTTTAAAAAAAAATTCGGATTCATACCTAAAAAGATGTGACCCTTTACACTAAGCTGTGAAAGGAACATTTTAAGACCACTTTATTCATATACTGTTTTGAGCATTAAATTGGAATCTGTTTGCCAGAAGCTTTTGTACAGACAACAGAAAATGCTTACAGCGAAGTCTTACTTACCTAGTTGTAAGTATTCTCTTCCAAGTATTCTAGGACCCCTGCATCTCCATTTTCATACCTTCCAGATGATTTGCCTCTACAAATCTCAAACATCCTAGAATCACATTTTTTAGGGAATCTTTTGGTTTTTTATTATATTGCTATTATATTAATACATCCAGGAATCTTCTTTTTCAGGATGTGACTCAAAAGTAGTTTCTACCACTTTTATACCAGAAAAGTTAGTTTAGAAATTTCATAATGCTAAAATGATTTGATATTTCCCCCTCTATTTGTATCATAAGACACCCAACAAAAGAAATGATTAACAACTGAATTAAATGCCACTCTTTCATTCACCTATACCCAAGCATCGATTGCAAATCTACCTTGTATCAGGCGCTGTGCTAGGTTAGCACTTACTGGTGATATAACATGAAACAAGTATAATACGTGCCACCAAGCAGTGCAAGGGGAGAGAAATGCACAGGCAGAGGGCTATCAGCTATGCCAGCACAGGGAGAGAAGCTGGATGGCATATTACTCAAGAATAGAGGAAGGAGGCTCGACCCAATACTAGCTCATTGCACAAGGCTTCTTGAGAGAGGCGATTCTTAAAGAGGAGAGTGGGACACACAGGAAGTGGAGGCTGCAGAGCAGACAGCACAAACGAAAGAAACCAAGGGGAGCGCAGCGTGCATGGAAGTAGCTCAGTGTGACGGTGCGGACAGCGGAAATCTCTGGTGTCGGGCGGCAGCTGGAGGGAGAAGGCAGAGGGCATCGTGATGGTCCTTGCATGATGTGGTAGTTTTCTAGTAGAGCATTGTGGCCCAAGGTGTACAAACTTTCTATACAAATGATATGAAAAATCACCAATCACTTAAGTTAAAATTGGCTTATTGTCCACACAGAGCTCCAAACTATCAATATCAAAACCATTGACAAAAAGTTTACATTCTGGTTTTGCATGGAAGTGTTTTCGGTGAGAAGGGCAGACAAAGAAAAAGGCAGAAAAACTCACATTCCCTTTTTTTTTTCTTACATGACTTTATATTTCCCTGCTATTTTTTCTTAAGGGGTAAAATATTATGAGATAAAGGCACCAAGAACTCTGACAATACCTCATGGAAACTAGGCTGCCTCGTGGGGAAAACAAAATGAGCAAGGACACCTAAGAAAGAAATTGGAATGAAAAAGGAAATAAAAAAGTTTCTAGGAAGAAAATACAGACACAGAGATGAGAGTAGCCTCAGTGATGGGGCGGGAGAGTTGTGCTGGCAAGTGGTGGCCTGAGCCTGCCAGCAAATGCCTTGGAAAAATACTTGGCCCGTTCGGGATCAGGACCTGCGTAGTTTGGGACGTGAACCACCCACGCATAGCATGCTAGCACAGCCAGCGTAAGATGAGCGTCTCCTTGGGACAGATGAGATAGCTGAGAAATAGTTGGCATCTCTGACAGGGTGAGCATGCCTCATTTACTCTGGAACAAACTTTCACACTTTACTTGTTCATGAACGGACTGAATTCTACTTAGCAAGAAACAAGATCTTTCTTTTTTCTTTTTTCTTTTTTTTTCTTTTAGAGATGAGGGTCTTGCTATGTTGCCCAGGCTAGCCTCAAACTCCTGGGCTCAAGACCACTTCAGCCTCCCAAGTAGCTGGGACTGAACATTGGTGTTAAAGTCAGCAATCACTGAGTAAAGTACCTAAACCCTCCAGGGGCATCTTTCATTGGCCTGGCCTCTTCTAGGGATGGAGCTGAAGAAATGTGGTGGAAATATCTACTGGGAGCCTGGGGCTCTCCTCACTGACCTAACACCTATTTCCTGTGTGTTCTTTAGAAGTCAGTCACTTAACCATCTTCCCTGGTATTTTGTTTGCTTCTCTAGAAAAAGAGAACCATCAGCCTCAGAAGTCACTTCCCACTCCTCTGGTTAGAATCCCAGCAAGTAGATTGTCAGTATTTCCCTTTGATAATGAACTATGTACATTGAACTTCCAAGTCTTTGCCTGAAAGGACCAGTCTTCTAAAACTGCCCATTTTAAGCAGAAAACCATTGCAAAAATCAAACATAGTGTTCCCATAGCTACTCTGTGCATGGTTTCATAGGAGGTTTAGTTTTCCTTATTTATTTGCAGTGATAGGATATATCTTTGGAAGACTTTCCTTTCTAGCTACTCAACATAGCAAGCTGTTACTGAAAACACCCTTCATAGTGCATAACAACAGCTGTTGCTCTGGAAACAAGTTAACACTTTGCTTTCCATAAAATGGAGGTTCACTTCCTTTAACAATATTAAATCAATGGTCTGTGAATGTAAATAATAGCCTTGGCCTTGGCCACTGGCAGACTTGAAGCAATGAATTTGGGTACTAGGAAAAGCACCTGATACAAATCAATTATATTTTGAAATCACTCTATTTAAAAGTCACTTTAATTTTATTTCCATAACCCCAAACTTGTTTGTGAATAGCAAAAGAAAAACTGATATTGACTCACTATGTCAAAACTAAAAAGCAAAATAATAGAACTTACCAAATCTTCCCTAATTAACAAATAGATTTTGTTTTAAAGTGAATATTGCTTGTGAGGAACCCAAAAAATAATTTTTTCTACAGTGTTATCAAGAAGTTTATTACAAAGGAAGTTATGGAAGTGGAGGCAGCTTACTATACAGCATGATCTTTGGGTTAAGAGACCTGAAATCTCTGTTTCCTTGGCTTTCAGATGTCAGCAATAAATCCTACCTCATAGTGCAGTCACTGAGAGTCAAGGGAGTAGTATTTAAAAAGTAAGGTAGGTGGGCCAGCACAATTGTCTATAGTATGAGTGCCATGTATGTTCCCATCATTTCATTCAATTTACAATAAAAAAGGAAACAAAGTCATTTTGTTGTGGGATTAGCAATTTTTAAAAAATAAAAAATAAAAATTACTTTTCTTGTTTTACAAGTTATTGGTATTTTAGTAGGTTTCAAAAAGCGGACAGAAAAACAAGAAGATAGATAAATAGCTTTGAAGAAATCGTGATGGCGCCTCTGAACATTTCAATTGCTGGTGATTGCGCTAGGTCAAATTCCTCATCCAAGCACTGGAATTCAAGCAATGCTAATGTTTATTATTCTATTTATGCGTGAAGTGCAATGTGGGGGTGAGCCTGATAAGGAAGAAACCCAGGAGGCATAACTTTAGGTCAAATGTTTCTCTGTGCTCTGGACAACCTCCTAAACCCAAGGATCAGATCTCAGGGGCTCCTCACTCTACTTCTCAGCAGCACTTGGCCTAGCTGATCACTCCTTGCTCTGAGAAATGGTTTCTTTACCTGGTTTCCAGAACACTACACTTCTCTAGTTTTCTTCCCAATACCCAAGCTGCCCATCCTCAGTCTCCTTTGCTGGTCTCTCCTTTTGTCCCTGACTCTTAACAATGGAGCAGCGTAGGGCTCAGTCCTAGGGACTGATCTCCATTCTATCTACACTCACTCCCTAGATGGTCTTGTCTTGTCCCAGGAAGACAAGACCCCCATGCAGTGCCCCTCAAATGTGCGGTTCTTGCCCAGACCTCCACATTTAACTCCACACTCTGAAATCCAAAGGCCTACATAACGTCTCCACTAGGCGCCTTAAACATGACATGTCCATGAACTTCCAAAGCTTGCTCTTAAAATTCAGGTCTACCTCAGCCTTTCCCAACTATACTACCAGCAACTTCATCCCTCCAGTTTATAAGGACAAAAAAGAGTCAGCACCGACTGCTCTCTCCCTCACACCTCACACCCGATCCATCAGCAAATGCAGTCAGCCGTTCCTTCAGAACCAGATAAAGTGAACTTCTGCACCGAGAAAGATGAAGTAGACATACTCATCCCTATTCCTTCTGGCAAGTACAACTAAAAACCCTGGAAATTATAAAACAAGCATAAGAAGACTCTAGAAGGTGGACAGCGGAAGGCAGACCAGCTGGGACACTGGGACCCAACGAACAGCACTGTGATGAGCTCCCTGGATTTTCTCATTGCCCCATGTATTCCAGACTTAGCGATGGGAAAGCCAGCAAGCCAGAATCAACAATGGGCACGAACTGGGAGAAAAAGTGAACAGAAAAATGTCTAGCCAAACTACAAGGTAAAGTATAATGTAGCAGGGTAAAATTTTAGAAAATATCCCCTCTACTTTAGCCAAATACCATAGAAAAACAGCAGCCCTACCACCACCCAGAAGCAAAAACAAAGAGGAGAGCATACACTTCTACCCTCTTCATTCTGTTACAAGGTACCTCAATCACAGCCGGCTGACCCCTCAACAAACCAGGGCAGTATCAGAGAAAGCTAAATAAGGAGCCTGGACTTTCATCCCTTCAGGCTAACAATGAGGCCACTCTCCATGATGACAGTGGACCGTGTGTGGTACCCAGACTCCTAAGTGACAGAAACGAGGCAGCCCCCCCAACTCAGGTGGTGGTATAGGAGGCCTGGGCGAGAGTCAGGACATTCACCACCCCCACTGCACACTGCCTCCCCATCGTTGTCTGCGGGGGCTGTGCTTGGAGTTGTACTAAGGCCTCTCCCAGGTAGGTTGGAGACCAGAACCCTCAGTATCACTCACCAGTAACAAGGAGCATCTCTCCACCACAAATGTCATAGAAGACTTGGCATTAATGAGGCAATGCCCACCCTTTCTCCCAGTGGAGTGGTGTCAAAGGAAGCTGGCTAAAACAAAAGATTTAAATAAGATCCATAGTCTCATAACACAATATTCAGGAAGTCCAGGTTTCAAACAAAAGCAGTAGAACTACCAAGAACCAGGAAAATCAGAACTTTATTGAAAAAGAACAGTCAATAGACACCAATGCCAAGAAGACAGAGATGGTGGAATTATCTGATGTGGATTTTAAAGCAGCCATAAGAAAAAAGTGTTCCAATAGCACATGAAAATGCTTGAATCAAATGTAAAGACAAAAAATATAAAGAAGAACCAAACGGAAATTTCAGAACTGACAGACACAATAACTAAAATGAAAAACTCAACAGATGTGTTTTACAGCAGAATGAAAGAAACAGAGGAAATAATCAGTGAACTTCACAATAGAATAATGGAAATTACCCAATCTGAAAAACAGGGAGAAAATAGACTGGAAAAAAAAATGAGCAAGGAATGAGAGATCCGTGGAATTATAACAAAAGATCTAACATTCATGTCTTTTGAGTCTCAGAAGGAAAAAGATAGGGTGGGCTGAAAAAGTATTCAAAGAAATAATGACTGAAAATTTCCATAGTTGTCAAAAGACCTAAACCTAAAGATTTGAGGAGCTAAGCAAAGCCCAAATAGGATAAAGTCAAGGAAATCCACACCAAAACACATAATAATCAAACCTCTAAAAACAAAGGGCAAAAAAAAAAAGTCTTAAAAACGATGATGGAGAAACAACACTTACATAGAGGGAAAAACAATTCGAATGATAGTGGATATTTTATCAGAAACTGTGGATGTTGGGGAGGAAGTGGCGGAGCACTTTTCAAGTTCTGAAACAAAAGAGCTGTTAACCGCAAACTTGATACGCAGCAAAAGTTTCATCAGGGGCAAAGGGGAAATCATGACATTCTCAGATGAAGGAAAACTAAGAGATTTGACACTAATAGAGTTACTAAAAAGATAAAGGGAGCTTTCTAAATGAAAGCAAAATAATAGAAGAACAACAGCAGGGAAGTAAGAACAACGGGAAGAGTTCAAATATTTATGAGCACAATGCATATTCCTCCTCCTTTTGAGTTCTCTAAACTATGTTTGATAATTGAAGCAAATAAAAAGTTACATGAAACACGTGGTTCTCACATGTTATATGTACAGGAAATACGTGAGACAGTTATAACTGCCAGAAGGTAAAGAGGCATAAAGGGAGATAAGATTTTATATTTCACTTGTATTGGTAAATGTCAACACCAGTAGACTATGATAACATATATTTATAATGTAATATTTATATGAATGACTATAGAAATTATACAAAGAGATACTCTCAAAAACACTACAGATAAACCAAAATGGAATTCTAAAAAAATTTCAAGTGACCCATAGGAAGACAGGAAAAGAAAACAGAGAAATGAAAAACAGAACAAACAGAAAAAAAAATTAATGTGGCAGAATTAATCCATAACATATCAATAATGATGTTAAATATAAAAGGTGTGTCTAAACACACCAACTTAAAGGCAGAGCGTCCCAGACCAGATATTTTTTTAAATCACCCGATTGTATACTTTCTATAAGACACTCGCTTCAAATTTAATGATACAGGTAAGTTGAAAATAAAGAGTGAAAAAGTTTATACCATGCAAATACTAATTAAAGGAATGTAAGAATGGATATGTTAAGACTAGATAAAGTAGACTTCACTACAAAGAAAACTACTAGAGACATTACATATTAATAAAAAAGTAAAATCTACCAAGAAGACATAGTAATGCTGAATGTGTATGCATCAAAAAAATAAAAAAAACAAAAAACAAAAACAAACAAACCATAAACAAACAAAGAAAACCCCAGAGATCTACAAAATATGTGAAGCAAAGATTGATGGAACTAAAGAGAGGAACAGACAAATCCACATTTATAGTTGGAGATTTTGATACCCCCTCAGTAATTGATAGAGTAACTACACAGAAAATTAGATAGTAGGTAGAAAAAGTAAACAACATCGTCAACCATCTAATCAACATTTATAGGATACTCTATCAAACAATGGAATACACATTCTTTCCAAGTGCTAAGGAACATATACCAATATCAATCATATCCTGAGCTGTAAAACAAACCTCAACCAATTTAAAAGAATTAAGTTGTATAGAGTGTGTTCTGTGACCACAATGAAGTGAAACTAGAAATTAATAACAGAAACATAGTACTAGAAGTGCTGGTCTGTGTAGTAAGGCAAAAAAGGAAATGAAAGGCACGTAAATAAGAAAGGAAGAAATAAAATTGTCCCTATTTTCAGATGACATGATTGTCTGTGTAGAAAATCTCCAAAAACTCCCTAGAACTAATAAGAACATTTAGCAAGTTTGCATGACACAAGATAAACATTTAAAAGTCAATTGTAACAGAACAACAAAGTCAGAGGGCTAACACAATCAGACTTCAAGGCTTACTGTAAAGATACAAAAATAAGACACTGTAGTATTGGTGAAAGAGTATATTAAATAAATCAATGGAACAAAACACAGAACCCAAAAATAAACTCACACAAACATAGACAACTAGTCTGACAAAGGAGCAAAGGGAATTCAATGGAGAAAGAATAGTTTTTTCACCAAATGGTGCTGAAACAATTGGATATCCACATACAAAATGATGAATCTAGACACAGTCCTTATACCTTTCACAAGACTTAACTCCAAATAAATTATAGAGCTAAATGTAAAATGCAAAGCTATAAAACACATAGAAGATAAGAAAATCTAGGTGATCTTGGGTTGGACAATGACTTTTTAGATACAATACCAAAAGCAATATCTATGAAAGAAAAAATTGATGAGTTGGACTTCATTAAAACTAAAAATTTCTGTTTGGTGAAAGACATTGTTCAGATATGTGATATCTGATAAAGGACTGGTATTCAAAATATATAAAGAACTTAAAATTCAATAATAAAAAACTCAATTAAAAAATGGCAAAAGGATTTGAACACACACCTCACCAAGAAGACATAGAGATGGTAAATAAGCATATGAAAAGATGTTTGACATCATATGTCATCAGGGAATTGCAATTAAAACCATGAACTACTACTACATACTTACTAGAGTGGCTAAAGCCCCAAAACATTGACGACACCAAATACTAGCAAGGATGTACGGCAACATGAACTCTCATCATTGCTGGTGGGAATGCAAAATGGTATAGCCACTTTGGAAGACAGCTTGGCAGTTTCTTTAAAAACTAAGCATATGCTTACTATATGATCCAGCAATTACACTCCTTGGTATTTACCCCAGAATAGAAAACTTACTTCACACAAAAACCTGCACACAAATGTGTATAGCAGCTTTATTCATAATTGTCAAAACTTACAAGCAATCAAAATGTCCTTCAATAGGTGAATGCATAAGTAATTATGATATATCCATACAATGGGATATTATTCATCACAATAAAGAAATGAGCCATCAAGCCATGTAAAGACACAGAGGAACCTTAAATATATATTACTAAGTGAAAGAAGCCAATCTGAAACGGCTACATTCTGTGGAATTTCAACTACATGACATTCCGAAAAGGGCAAAACTATGGAGACAGTAAAAAGATCAGTGGGTGCCAGGGGTTGGGGGGAGGGAGGGATGAATAGGTGGTGCACAGAGGATTGTAGGGCAGTGAAACTACTCTGTATGATACTGTAACGGTGGATACATTTGTCAGAATTGTCAAATGCATAACGTAAAGAGTGAATCTTAATGTAAACCATGGACTTCAGTTAATAAAAATGTGTTAATACTGGCTCATTAATTGTGACAAATGTACCGAGATGTTAACAATAGGGAAAACTGTACATGGTGGCATGGGAAGAACTCTGCGTACTTTTTACTAAATTTTCTAAAAATATAAAACTGCTCTAAAAATAGTCTGTTAATTTTTTAAAAATCAATTGAATTTCTATATACTAGCAATGAACACATGGAAACTGAAATTTAAAATATAATGTCATTTAGAATTGCTCCAAAAATGAATTAATTGGATATAAATATAATACAACACACAGTATTACTACTAAATGCTGATAAAGGAAGTCAAAGACAAACTAAATAAATGAAGGGATATACTGTGTTCATGGATTAGAAGACTGAAAATAATGAAGACATCAGTTCTCCCCAAACTGATATATAGGCTTGATAATTCCTGTCAAAATCCCAGCAAGATTTTCTGGTAGATATATAGCAAGATGATTCTTAAATTTATACAGAAAGTCAAAGGATCTAGAATAGGAAAAGTCAAAGGATGTAGGATAGGTAAGACAATTTTGAACAACAAAAAAAGAACAAGAAGGTAGAAGGCATCACTGTATCCAATTTGGGCATTTATTATATAGCTGAAATAAGCAAGATGATGTGTTACAGGCAGAGGAATAGACTCATAGATCAATTAAACAGAATATAGAGTCCATAAATAGTCCTATACAAGTATGATCAACTATTTCTTGATTTAGATGGAAAAGCAACTCAATGGAGGAAGGACAGTATTTTCAACAAAGGATGCTGGAAAAATTGGACATACATCTTCAGAAAAAATGAGCCTCACACCTTATACAAAAAGTAATTCAAAATGTATTATGGATTTAAGTGTAAGTCGTAAAACTATAAAATTTTAGAAGCATGATCTATTTTTTTAAAATAAATATATTAAACTTTACCAAAAATCACAACTTTTATTCTGCAAAATTTCTGCTAAATGATGAAAAGACAAGCTACATAATGGGAGAAATTTATAAACCCATATCTGACAAAAGATGTATATCTAGAACATATAAAGCACTCTCAAAATTCAATAGTCAAAAGATAAATAATCCAATTACAAAATGAACAAAAGACATGAAGAGACATTTCATTGATAAGGATATATAGATGGCAACTAAGCACATGAAAATATTTTATACATCACCAGACATTAAGGAAATAGAAGTTAAGAACAAACTGAGCTATCATCACATAGCTATTAGAAGGGCTAAAGTAAAAAATTGTGGCAATAAATGCTGGTGAAGACACAGAGAGCCTGAATTTCTCATACGTTGCCAGTGAGAATGTAAAATGGCACAGCTGCTCCGGAAAATAGGTTGGCAGTTTTTAAAACACTTAACACATTCACGTACCATATGACCCAGCAATTGTATTTCTGGGCATCTATCCTAGGTAAATGAAAATTTATGTCCTTGTAAAAATAGTGCACAATCTTTGTAATAGCCCCAAACTGAAAACAACCAAAAATGCCCCACCATAGGTGAATGGTTAAACGACTACTTAGCAATAAAAAGAAACGAACTACTGATACATACAACCACTTAAATGAATCTCAAGGGCATATGCTTAAAAAATAAGCCAGTCTTAAAAGGTCATATACTGTGTAATTCCATTTATAGAACACTCTTGAAATGACAAAATTAGAGATGTGTATAAAAGATTAGCAGTTTTGAAGGGTTAGGGTGTGGTGGGGGGAGAAGCGAGTATTAAGAGGTATCCCTGGGGAAATCTGGGTGTTGATGGAATAGTCCTGTATCTTAATTGTTGTGGTGCTCACACCACACAAATCTACACATGAGATGAATGGCACAGCAACATGGATGGAACTGGAGACCATTGTCCTAAGGGAAGTATCTAAAGCATGGAAAAACAAACACCACATGTACTCTCTGTCAAATTGGAACTAACGGATGAGCACACATGTGCATAGAGGAAGTATAACTCAACGCAAATCAATCGGGGGGAGAGGGAGGAAGGGATGGGCGCAAATCTACCCAACAGGTACAATGAACACTATCTGGGTGAAGGGCACACTTATAACCCTGACTCAGCATTACAGAAGCGATCCTTGTAACAAAAACATGTGTACCCCCATAAAACTTTGAAATAAAAAATAAATAAATAAATGGCACAGGACTACATACATGTACCATACTGATGTCAGTTTCCTGGTTTTGATATTGCGCTAGAGCTATGCAAGAGGTGACTGATGAGGAAACTGGACTGAGGGGTGCAGGGACCTCTACTATCTTTGCAACTTTCTGTGAATCTGTAATTATTTCAAAATAGAAAATTTAAAGAAAGTAATCAGATAGTGTAGAATCTGTTAAAGATATGTGCGTATATATTTATGGTAGAAATTATATAGTATTCAGAATTTGCTTTAAAATGATCCAGCATGGATTATTCCTACAGATTTATATAGATGAAAGAAGATATGTTGATAATTATCAAAGTTGGGTGATGATTATTGAAGTTGCAACGTATGGGTTCACTATACTCTTTACTTCTGTAAACATTTGAAAATTTCTACAATGGAATAGTACAAACAAAACAAAACAAAAACAAAATTCAGGACTGATATTTTAAGGTACATAGCAGCCCAGACATACACAGTTTTTTTGGTGTTTTATTTTGTTTTGTTTATTACAAGCCATGTCCACTTGACAGATTTCCTTACTGGTAGTCAAATAATTTTAATAAGACTATACTAGAATTAGAGAAATTTTCATCTCCTAGTATCCTGGTCCAAGCCATCTGGAATACAGGAAACCTGCTAACTGGGCTGCCTGGTTCCACCCTTGCCTTGCTACGGTGTGTTAAGAGATGCAGAAAACTGGACAGACTCTTTTATAATATAAATCAGACTGGAACCCTCCCTTAACCCCCCTCATCTCATTCAGACTAGAAGCCCATATCCTGACAGCAGCCCAGCCTCCCCCAGCACCCGCCGCCTCTCTGACCACATCTGCTCTCCCCTCACTCGCTCTTCTGCAGCTGTCCCAGCTTCTCTTCTGTTCCCTGCACGCGGCAGGCATGTCTCAGTCTCTGAGCCTCTGCAGCTGATGTCTCCTCTGTTTGGAACACCCTTCCTCCAGGTATCACAGGGCTGTCTCCCTCACTTTCTCAGAGGCAGGCTTTCCTCCGACCACATTATGGTCATTATCTATATCCATCCACCCCCACCCCTGCCCGTCCCAGGCCCCTTAGCCTCCAGCCCCTTTCCAAGTGCTGTGTTTATCCAGAGTGCTTGTCACCTTCAAACTACTATGCATTTGACCAAGTTATGTTGCTTTGTCTGACTGTCCTCACTAGCATGTCAGCCGCCCAAGGGTAGGGATTTTTATCTGTTTTGTTCACGACGATTGACCAGGTCCTACAAAAGTGTCATAGTATATGCTCAATAAATATCTGTTGAATGAATTTTAATCACTATTACCAGATAGAGTGGCAAATCTTGGCCAGTACAGAGCGTAATATTAACTATCATGTACTAGGATGATGGTGATAACGATATTAATAATAATAATGAACATTTATTTATGAAGCACTTACTCTTTGCCAGAAACTCTGTCAAATGCCTGATGTAGCCATACACACACGCACACATTCAGAAAGCAGGAAGCATTTCACTAAGGAGAAGCTGGGATGAATTTATGTTCCCTGATGATGACTTATTTTTGACGCTCTAAATTGGTATGTCATCGTAAGAATAGCTCGCTTTTATTGAATACCAATTACACGGCAACCAATCTGCCAAGCATTTGTATTATGATGTCTTTTCATTTTCAAAACAACTGTATAAGGTTCATGCTACTCTTATTTCTCTTTTACAAACCAGTTTGCATAGTTTAAGAACCTGAGTGCTCTTAGCCAAAGTGTTGGTACCAGGTGATGAGTGCAGACTGGAGGCCCAGCTTATAACCCCGCTCCCCAAGAACTGTTAACACGAGCCAGTCCCCTGGGCTGAACACCCTGCACAGCATCTGTTGAGCCCCTAAAAGAGGGATCAGGCAGCCTTCTAAGACAGCTCAGCTAGACTGCAGAGCCCGCACTCAACCCAGGCCTGTCCAGCTCAAAACAAGCCTCGCCTTGTCCACAAGGCCACCCTGTCTAGTATTGACGTTCCCTCCACACACAGCCCTCTCCTCTTGTTTTTCCCCCAAGTGCTGACTGACTTATTTTGCTTATTTCCTCACTACAGTGAAAGCGCCATGAGGGCAAGAATTTAGGGGTGATTCTGAAAACACCCAGAATAATGCCCAGCATTACAATAGGCACGCAATAATTTCCTTTCTTGAATCTAACTGATACTCTCTTCTAAGAAAAGATGCAGAGCTTGGGGCAGATGTAATCATGATTAAAGGTAAGACAGGCCCAGACAGCTCCCTACTCCTGCTTGGCTTGAATATCCCACGTGAAAGAAGGCAGCAGAAGGAAACTGCTATTACACGCTTTCAGGCCCAGACCTGGGAGCTGGAGGCAGAGGGTAGGCAGTCTGAGTGTAATTCTAGAGAAGAGCGTGGGCCTAGGTCAGACGTGTTGGGAGAAAATGTCCAGAGAACCCCAGTAGTTCTCACGAGAGGGCGTTTTGTGCCCACCCATCCCTGAGACATCTGGCGACGTCTGGAGATATTTTTGGTTGTCACAACTGAGGGGGTGCCGCTGCTAGTGGGTAGAAGCCAGGGGTGCTGCTAAAAATCTTACAATGCACAGGACAGTCCCACAACAAAGCTATCTGGCCCCAAATGTTGATAATGCCAAGGTTAAGCAATCCTGCTCTGTAGCTCCAGGAGATCTCCATCATGAGAGGTTTCTTCTCCTAAGTGTAGCAGGCACGTTTAGGGCTCACCAGAAGCCTCCATAAAGGTGGGAGCTTTTCCTCCATGAATGGAGCCAAGAAGCACTGCTGGGAATATCCACGCAGTCTTGTTTTCAGAAAGTCATCACCTCCCATTACTGGAGGGATGTTACGTAAACTGCCAATAAATCCTGAGAAGCCCATGAATAAATCGTAGAAAACACAAAATGGCACCCTCTGAAAAAAGTGATTTTTAATTACAGCTTTGATGTTACATCCTGAAACTTCCAAGCTGACTCATATGAAAGCTGAGTGAGCTGCCCAGGGAGCGGCACTCAAACCTGAATGCTATGGAGCCTGAGCCAGGGTCCCAGATGAAAAGTCAGCTGTCAATTAGGAATTGCAGCCACCTGTAATATGAAACCGTGTCTGTGGTCATGGCTGCGTGGTTCCAAATGTCTGAACGAATAGCAGGAAATTTAGTTGACGTTAAGGCATTTCCAAATATCTAAGTACTTGACATTCATGAAAAATAATGAACGAATTGCATTTTGCATTACATTTTGTCGTGCATGGTTTTTCCTATGTGACGAAAGCAAAGCAGAAATATTTAAAACTATTTGGTATATTTAAGACAAGAGCCAGAATCACCATATATGAACACACGCAAAAATTAATAAATAAAACCCAACTACAGCAGAATAATCAATGTGCAAGCTGGAGTGTGTGGGGAAGGGTATCCTGATGAGATTAGGTACCTATGACGTGTTGATGTGTCCCCAAAATTATTAAGAATTTACATTTATACTAACTCTGGACTCAAATTTTAATTCATTACTGTGCTGTTTCAAGCTGTCAAATGTAAGAGCATTCATTTTTATATTTCTTTTTGCCTTGTATAGTGAAGCAAGTTTTGGGTGCGTTTTTGTGGTTGGTTTTATAAGGACACTGTGCTCTTTTGGTGGCTATTCCAAGCCCCAGTGTTGGCTATTTGCAAAAGTCTCGACTTCCTCATTGCTCACTCCCTAAACATCCCAGTGTGGGGTTTCACATTCCCACCATTCTGCTCACCACCCCTTTAGGAGCCTCGCTGCTTCCTGATCTCTCCTCTGGGACGAAGAGAAGGGAGGAGAAAGCCTGGGGAAGGGCTTGGCTCTCAGAGGAATCCTCCAGTGGCAAAATGTGCGGGGAAATGGAATGGGTTCGCACTGCCAGGAAAAGAGGACAGAGCCCTCCCTCAGGTCCAGTCTAAGAGAATGGGCCGTGAACCAGAATGGAACACACAGCGGACGACCTGGAAGTCCTAGATGGCTTCAAGTGTAGAAGCTGGTGCCTGGAGAGAGCAACCTTAAGGGGAGTGTGTGGCTGTGCCCTTGTGGGAGAGGGGGCTATTAGAAGCAGAACTTTTGCACCGTCAGTGTAAGATCCAATTCGTTCCTGTTCATGTCTCATTGCCGTTCATTCTACATATGTTGCTGAGGATGACTGCCTCCTTCCCAAGACTCTCCCCTCCACGGCTCTTTTGGCAATGCACCAGACTGCTCATTGGCATGTTTCTCGATGATTCTTTCTCTTCCTCGATTGTGGGCTGTCTTTGCTTTAACCCTCTCCCCCACCCCCATGTATAATTGATATTTTACTGTCTTCTTTACTATGATTTTTTTTTCTTAAAGATTACAGCTGATATCAAAAACCACCTCTGCAATTTCTCATCAGTATCTACCATGCTGATTTATTACTTTTAGGAAAATCAGTTTTGCACATCAAGCTGCTTGCTGAATTATTTCAAACTGATATTCCACCATCAATTTGGATTTAATAACTGAACTAAATCCCCACCCTCCACTTCAAAACATGCCTCCTCCTCTTAACTCTCAGATTTCTGTCCTCCTTGCCAAATTTTCTTAATTGAAAATCATTCACAGTTCAGTACCAGTTTGCAAACAATTTGGTGCTATGGCACAATAACAACAAGGAAAACCCATTCCTGTCTTTTGAGTCACCATTCATACTTATGGAAATATAACCACAAGAATTAGTATGAATTATGAATAATGATACATGCATAAAATTGTTTTAAATGGAGGTAGCAACTAACATTAAAAAATTTGAGAAACTAAAAAAAGTTTGAGAAACCATTAAATAAAAAACATGGAGAAATATGTGCTAACATAAGAAAAACAGAAAAGCAAAATAGACATTCGTATTTATGATGATTAATACTATGTACAACTTCCATCTGTGCACATGAGTGCTGATTGGTTAGTTCCAATTTAATAGTGAGCACATGTGGTGTTTGTTTTTCTGTTCTTGCAATACTTCACTTAAGAGGATGATCTCCAGTTCCATCCAGATTGTTGCAAAAGGTATTAATTCATTTTTAATGGCTGAGTAATACTCCATGGTATACATATAGCACATTTTATTAATCCACTCATGAATTGATGAACACTTAGGCTGATTCCACACCTTTGTGATTGTGAATTGCACTGCAATAAACATTCTAGTGCAAATGTCTTTTTGATAAAATGACCTTTTTTTTTCCTTTGGGTAAATACCCAGTAGTGGGATTGCTACTGGGATCACATGGTAGTTCTACTTTTAGTTCTTTGAGGAAGCTCATTTTCCATAGAGATTGCACTAGTTTTCAGTCCCACCGACAGAGTGTAAGTGTTTTTTAATCTCCGCATCTGTGCCAGCATCTATTGTTTTGGGACTTTTTGATAAAAGCCATTCTCACTGGGGTTAGGTGATATCTCATTGTGGCTTTGATTCACATTTTCCTGATGATTAGTGATGTTGAGCATTTTTCCACGTTTATTGGCTATTAGTCTATCTTCTTTTGAAAAGCTTCTGTTCATGTCTTTTGCCAACTTTTTAATGGGGTCGTTTGATGGAAATCATGCAGGTGGGAGGGGGGAGGCGGGGATCGGTGAAATCATACCTAATGGGTACAATGTACACTGTCTGGGTGATGGGCACACTTATAACTTGACTTAAGCAGTGCAAAAGCAATCCATGTGACCAAAACATTTGTACCCCTGTAATATTCTGAAATTTTAAAAAATTAGGAAAAAAAAAGAATTTCAGGATCTCTGAAAAAAAAAAAAAACACATGTACAATATGCAAATCAAAAGGACTAGAAAGAAAAGCACTAAAATAATGATTATTGTTTGGAGGTAAGTGACCATGTTACCTTTTATTGTATATTGTTTGAACTGAACTACACCTACTTCAAAAGGAAATTCCTTCATCATGCTAGCTTCCTCCAGCTTTCTTTTGTTTGGCTACCAAGTTTTATATGTTAGCTCTTAAATATCAATTACATCCTTTATTCCCTTTTTGTTCTGTTCTACTCTTGTTCAACCCCTAATGATTTTGATTCACTCAACACTCATTCCCAGCCCTGCTCCCTTCTCTCTACTACAGTTGCTAGAAAGCCAAAAACTCCACGGCCCAGCTTTATTCGTATGACACCATTCTGATGAATAGAGCAGAAACCTACTGGAAAATTCTGGAGACACTCCAGCTTTTCTGAGGATGGAAGAGTGTGAAGGTGACTGTCAACCTCCACAGATGGTGGAAGAAAAGGTTGACAGAGCCTGGATCCCTGGCAGCATCATTGTGGCAGCTTCTTCTGGCCTTCTCGTTAGGGGAGAAAAACAGTGCTTGTATTTAGCTACTCTCTGCTGCCTGTTACTTGCAGCCTGATGCATTGCTGACTAATATCTTGCCTAGCTGCCTTCCTGCTTCTAGGCTCACATCATTCTCTTCAACTTACACTTTTTATCAGGGAGAAGAAAGAAAAAAACACAAAGGGTACTAGATAAATAAACATTGTCGATAAAAGCAAAGGACAGCTGACGGGTAAAAAATAATGTGGAAGATCAAAAATTACAAAACATATGCTAAAAAAAAAAAGTTAAGAGCAATCTGAGTCTGTTCAGTAAAAGCTTAAAGAAATCCTCGACACATCAATCTTTACTTAGGGTATCAGTATTAATACCACAGTCCAGTGTAACAATGGAGTCTCCCCAAAAATACTCATTTAGCTGTTCGTCTGGAACAGACACAAAGCTGAGCCAAACAAGTAAGACCCCGCTCTCATGGAGTTTAGAGTCCAACTGGGAAGAAAATAAGAAAATACATGAACAAGAGAATTACACAAGTAAATAATGAAAAGCTACTATGAATTATCACACTAAAGTGTGGGTTTTATAAAGGAGAATGTGGCCCAATCAATGTATTAGTGGGTGGGAGGCTGGCAAGGAAGGCTTCCTTAGGAAACTGAAGTTTGAACTAGCTGCAGGGATAAGCCTGCTTTGTTAGAAACAGAAACAGAGGAAGGAGTGGGGAAGGAGGAACAGTGTTTGGGGAGGGCTATGGCATGTATGCCTGCAGCAAGGGACAAACACTGAGCCCAAGGAACTCAAAGCAGGTCAGGGTGGCTGGTCCCGGTG
The DNA here is from genome assembly GCA_004363605.1 of Indri indri. Taxonomy (NCBI): domain Eukaryota; kingdom Metazoa; phylum Chordata; class Mammalia; order Primates; family Indriidae; genus Indri; species Indri indri. Next base: position 71,540 of record RJWJ010002831.1, on the reverse strand, counting down.
TGTATGTTTTTGTTCCAACTCCTCAAGAAAAGGTGAAATTTTGTCCAATACATTCTGCTTAAGAAAGAAATCAAATATTTAATTTAGTTTTTAAAAATTTCCACGTGGAAAAAATAAAACTAAAGTAGTTTCTTGCTGAAAATACTAACTGTAAGTTTTCTATAACATCATTCTACACAAATTCTTAAACATCTACTAACTACCAGGCACTATACAAAGTTCTGGGGATATAAATACGACAAAGTTGCATTCTGTGCCTTCAGGGAGCTCAGTTACACACTGGAGAAACTGAGGCAAACAATTCTAGTTAATTATAATGAGCCCTTTGACAGGATGTCAAAGGCTATGAAGACACCAAGAAAGAGAAAAATCAATTTACTTAGGGATGAATTATCTTGAAAATTCATTTATGTTCAGTATATCATTACCAAATGATACCACATAAATGAACTGTGACTGAGCATGAAACAAACCAGAAAATCTAAACTCTGGCAAATTTCAAAAGGTAATGAGTGGTTTAATGGACTTCGAAATACACACGCCTACCTCAAAAACAATTCTCAGAATTCGACCCCCTCACCAGACTGGAGCAATGACTCACATAACTAGATTTGAAAATAATTGAATTTCAGAATATGTATTTGGGATTTTTTAAAAAAATGAAACACTGAATTAGACCTGACTATCTGCATAGGTCAGGTTCTGATAGAAAAGTACAAAAAGCCAATATAACTTTAATTCGTTATATTTGTTACTCATTTGTTTTTATTTAATTTTGTTTTTATTTTTGTTGAGACACAAATAAAAGACTTATACTTTTTAATAGTAAGCACTACAATTAGCTTTTTTGTTCACTGTAGTTTATAAGATTATCAATAAAACAAAAACCAGAGACTTGGGTCTTTGCTTGAGTTCTGCCAATGATCAGCTGTGCAAACACAGAGAATCACATGATTTCTCTGAGTTCCAGTCTCCTGATTACAAAAGAGGATAATCTCATCAGTAGTGCCCTGATTCTAAAGCAGTCACTCCGGAAAAAATCATACTCCTCTATATTATTTTCACTAAATCCAATATCGACTAACTAATCGTAAAAACTCAGGAGAACACAAAGTCATTTTACCAATAATTTTCCAGGCCATGATACATCAAGATTTTATATAATATTTTCAGTTTACTGAAAATAACTTGGCAAGTATCTAATCCTGGTAATTATGAAGCTACATGAAACTAAATAGTGGCTCTGGAGTATGGTAAAGATTATGTAGTCTTGTTAACTAGGAAACATATACTGAAAAGTCAGAATACTTGTGATAAAATCTATGCCTTTCTCTTGGATACAGGAAATAAACAAAAACACAAATCATATAAATATAGCATCAAATTTCCTTGTAGATTATTATGAGGCTAAATGAAACTTGTGTATCCTATTTCTGTTGTGAACATATCTTTGCACATCTCAATCATTTTTTACTTAAAGTGTTTGATAAAGTTTCTTAAAGTGAATAAGGAGTTACCATATATGTGCCAAAGAGGAGTTTGATAATTTAAAAAAAAAAAATTGGATATGGTTTTGTCACTAGATCCAAAAAATGACACACTAATTATACGCAGTGCTACATAATAATGCTAAGTGTAATTGCAGTCTGACATGTATTTACTATCCATCTCCATCATAATTATTATGCATAGATTATGTTACCTTGTTTTTCAAGTTCTCCACTATTGCCTGGAGGAGCAGACTTTTCAAATTGGTACATTCCTTGTAAAATACGCTGTGCCTACCATGCCTGTCCCATCACAGGACTTCAGCACATGAATAATGACAACAACAAAATACTATGTATGCAAACAATGAATTCTCTGGAAAGCCAATCCTGTACTACTTCTCAGTTCATTTATAAAAGTACAAATGTCAGGAAAAGGGCATATTTTTTATAACTTTTCTGTAAAACAAAATAGTTTGTTCTATTTCTTCCTATGCCATCCAGCTCTTCTCTTACCAGTGAGAGAGTCCACATTCTACATGAGCCACAGGGTTGTGACAAGTGTGAAATGTGATGCCTCATGCAGTTTTTAATGGGAAGGAGCACCCACACCTCATGTTTTCGGGGGCGAGGGAAACAGCCACAGTCCTTCGAACCCAAGGAACCCCAGGGGACAAACACAGCTGGAGGTCAGCTCACCATGCAGACCCCACACTCTCTCCATAAAGTGTCATATTCATAATGTGATGTAAACAAATGCTAAGTTCTTTGACAAACCTAAAACAAAATTGTAACATATGGAATTATATATTTAATAGAAAGATTAAAAATAATTAAATGTAAATTTTTTTAAGTTCCGTGATGGTGAATGTTCTCTATCAACTTGGTTAGACTACAGTGCCCAGTTTTTGGGTCAAACACCAGTTTAGTTGTGGCTGTGACGGTGTATTTTAGATGCAACTAGCATTTACAATCACTTTCCTCCATAATATGAGCGGGTCTTATCCAGTTGAAGGCCTTAATAGCAAAGATAGGTTTCCTGAGGAAGAAGGAAGTCAGCCTCCAGACTTCAACATACAAATTCTACTGCAGTTTCCAGCCTTCAGACTTAAGACTATAACACCAACCCTTACCTGAATCTCCAGCCAGCACATCCTTCGCATTTCAGACTCACCAGACCCCACAATTATGTGAGCCAAATCCTTAAAATTTCTCTCTCTGTATGTGTGTGTGTGTATGTGTGTGTGTGAGTTTGTGTGTATTCTACTGGTTCTCTATTTTTTTGGAGGACCTTGACTAATATAAGTTTATTTAGAACATTAAATATAATAGGTATTCATTTTGCAAAACAAACACTTTTTGGTTTTTTATATGACACTGATAGTCTATACCAAACCTTAGTTTTAGAGTTATTAAAATCTTCATGTTTTTAATATGACTTTCCAATAACAATATGTGACTATCTTTTTTCTATGGGGCATCACACACATAGAGTTTAGTCATTTTATATGAACGTGGTAGCATAATTATATTCCCATGTGTAACAATGGCAAGAAAATGTTCTAAAAATAGGATGTATACTACAATATTTTCAATTGTAAGACCAGTTTTAGGTCAGCTAAACCCTTCAGAAGGAGTTCTTCCTATTAAACATCACATCTTCATATTGGAAAACACATCTTTTAAAAAATTATTTTTATAAGTAGCAAGTGAATTACATCTAGGTCAAAGTTATGTTCTTTAAAGTTATAAACGGTGTGGTAAAATAGCATGCCTTTTCATATTTTACAGATTGATAGAGAAAATGTTGAAATTACAGGTGTTCAACTATTTTTTAATTGCTCACAAAAATTTTGTGGTGGGTATCCTTTAAAAGATAAGCTCATTTCAGAGGCAATCTGAGGACAGAGGGTACTTACTGACTGCAGAGTCGTAGGAGGTGGAATTGTGCTCGCCTCTCAGGAAGGGATACGGGGATAGGTAAGCATGTGTGCAGTTCTTGGATGGTGGCTGATTGGCTGGGAAGAAAAGCAAAGCAATGGCATTTGTTACTGAGAAGCATGGCGATGACTCATTCCTAATGGAACAGAAATGCCAGGGGAGGGGTTACACAAGCAAAATACAACTGTCGGTCCCATGGACCAATTCAGAGAGTTGTGTGAGGGAGGAAGACCTCCTAAAAACCTCTATCGAGAAGCACAGGAGAAGTGAAAGGTGGATTCATCCAGAACATCTACTTACGTGACATAATTGAATGGAATCAGCACAAATGCCCTTAATATCACCTTAAAATTAAAGGTGTCATGTTTTATTTATTTTTCACGTGTTCTCCAGTACCTGATATATACCTAGGATGCATTCAGTATTCAAAAATAATTATTTTAAAAATATAATAAATTTAACCTTGATTTGTTCCAATTAATAAAATATTTCTTCTATATCCATTTTATTTTTAGGGAAAAGACACAAATGATCAATTACACAAGTTAATAATTCAAATAAATTTTAGCATTTGAAGAAATCACAAGAAGGAACTTTTATGTTGTCTGACAACTTTAAAATTTCGTATGCACACTTTAAGGTGGAATGGAATATTGAAACATTCTTCCTTTCTCAAAGTCTTTGGCAAAATCTTTCTCTTGTGCAATCTGACTGACTTCCCTTAACCAAAGTCTAAATAATTTCCACTGGCAAGTTGCATGCTATTCTCTCCTGCCCCCAATCCTCTATGAGACAGCCTACTAGATATTTACCTCAAAGTGCCACTTCATCACTAATAAGCTAACTTACTATCAGCTTGCTTAAGTCTTCAGTTACCTCATATTTTTATTATATATTCCATAATCTTGACTATTGTATAAGTACCATATTTTGATTTTTCACAGGAGTATTTGATAAGATTAATAATTTAAACCCTCAATAACTTTAGGCTAATAAACAGTTCTTTCATTGTTAGATACAATAAAACAAATGCTAGCAATTTTCAATAGATTGATTTTCAAAGATTAATTCACTATAAGAAATATATTCGATAGATGCCTCAGAGTTTTTAAAAGTTATTCTACTTCAAAAAAGAACTTTAAAGTTTCAACAAGAGAAGGAAAACATCAAAAGCAAGACATGTCTTGATATTACCTATGCACTTGGTTAAAGCCAAAATAAAACAAGCTTTCATCTGCACTGCTGGTAATTACGTTTCATTATAAAAAAAGGATTTTGTTAACTTTGAAACTATGAATATAAAATAATACATCTCTATTTCTGGATTTTTACATTTGAGATTTCAAGGGCTAATAGTAAAAAAAGGGGGGGAGTTTTGCAACATAACAATAATAGACACTTGAAAAAATACTATAGATAATATCTGTTTTGTTTGTTAGGGTTAGCGTATTTTAAATATGAGCAGGGAAACAGTGGACAATTCAGTTTTCCATAAATATTCAGACTCCTATTTTATGTTAGAAGACAGACTAATTATTCCTATAGCTTTTCCTACTTACTGAAAAGGAATCTCTTCATGAACCTTTTGAAGACATCTTATTGAGGTCTTACAACTAAGAATCCAACTCTCTGTAAGTGATATCTACTAAATAAGAAGTTGTTCGTTTTTATTTTTAGAGACAGAGGGAAAATAAAGTTAAGTTACACTTACTATACCAGAACTTCCAAATGTTGGAGTCATTCTCTTCCACAATCCCATTAAACCAGCATCTCCAGAAGAATCCTTCATGATGGAAAGTGACATTCTCTATCTGCACAAAACACAAATGAAGTAACTTGCCATCAACATGAGAAATATAATCAAAATTATTACATCCAGGAAGTTTTTAAGGAAACATATTTTATCCCAAATAATGGTGATCAGTAGCTTTCTATATATCTCTTTTATGATGAAATAGACATTCCACTACTATTCTCTGATTTCAAGAGGATACATAAGACTATCTTCATCACTAATAAGTACGTCAGTATTTTAAAGAAGAAACTCACATTCTGTTCACCTGAACAACTCCCCACTTCAGTCGCAAGAAGCCAATAATCCGATCCAAAAGCCACCAAAAACAATAAAACTCCCAAAGCACCAAAAAGAGCCCCAAAGAAGATGGCGATATTTAGTCTCATTTTCAATTGACTGGTTTCCTTCTAAATAAAAAAAGAAATTTTGAAATGGGAGACACCTAGTTTCTTAACAACAAAGACAAAAAAAGAATAAGGTTTTTGAGTAGGCAGAATCCCCTTGAAAAGGCTACCCTAGCTCATGTTTTGGTGGCTTCTCGCTCACACCACCGCCGGCAGATTTGTATTCCCTTTGCTCTCCCCTGGAGGGACTCCAGCCCAGCAGCTGAGAATGACTGGCTATTTTAAGATAGTGATTGAGGAGCTGCTGTCTTTCTCCCGTGGGGATCAAAAAATAGCTGACCTTCCCCTGACTACAGCGAGGAGTACCAGGAACTGGCTGGGATTATCATGATTGCTGTTGGTTAATCCATAGATGTGGAGGGAAGATGGAATGGCTATGAAGTCATTGGCCCCATTCTCAAGTGTCTGAACAAGTTCCTCCTAACCTACAATGACCATTACAATCCCAAAGACACTTAAGACTCTCTTTGAAGATATAGAAATGGCAGCTATAAGGAAGCACAAAGACTTCTCTTAAATACAATTGAAGTTGTAATTAACTTCTTAATTCCTTTTGGACATTTTTGTGGTAGAAAATTAGTTTGGGATCGAATGGTCTGACATAACCGAATACAGTTGGGGATAACTTAGACATCCAGAGGTGTACTTAAAAATCAAGAATATCATGGTAACACAATTTTTGAAAGTATAAAAAAGCACGGTATGCAGCGTACACTAGTGTCATAAAACAGCACTTCCTACAGCGGTTCACGGATCTTACACAAGTTACTCCAAATAATCATTTCACAAGTCGACTGATGAAAAAAATTCTCAAAAATGTATTGTGTCCTGAATTGAGATGAAAGAACCTGGTCTATTCTTTATTTTTCCTTTGTTTTAAATATCTAACTTCCTCAAAATATGAATCATACTTAATACCCATATGGACCACCTAATAATAATGCATCTCCACCATCTTCAAGTCTTGTCTCTTTACAGTTCATTTGCCATGTGTGAAGACAACAGAGCATATTTTTTACTAAGTGTTTGGGCACCACTGAAAACCCTGCCACTGTCCCTTTGACTGTTGTTTTTATATTCTGAACAAAAATATAGACCACTTAATTTTCCAAGGAGGCAGCTGAACTCTATCAGCTTCCTTCACCCCTTCTCTTATGGCATTGGATAGATCCTTATGACAGATTTTGTGAGGGCAAAAAGATCCTTAGTAAGGATGAAGAGTCTTTGTCTGCTCTAGCTATATGCAAGTGGAGATATTTAAAGGCCATGCATAGAATTCTAAACCACAGAATCAGTAACTGCAAGAGTTAAATTGAATTTGAGGATTCACCTGAGCTTCGCCCACACTTAAGGCTCAGATATTTTTTTATAAGGCTCCACATGCCATCAAGCTATGGCAGCTTAGCTTCAGGCATTTAAAGACATCAGTAATGGCCATAGAGCTCTGCCTTACTTTCTGCTAAAAGCTGCATCCCGAGAATTCCCAGATATTTATTCTATTCTGTCCTCTGAGATTACACAGCGCAAGTTTAAACCCTCTGTCGTGGAATGGAAATTTCTGGTATTTTGAAGACCACAGACATCGTATGCATCCTCAAACCACAGCCCCCATTGCAAGCCTAAATACAGGCCTTCTTTTTTTCTAAGCTAAATACTCTGTCCTTTAAGCATGCCTTAGATTTTCACAACTCCTAATCTCCTCCTCTCTGTTCTGGTTCTTTCTTACAATTTTCAAGTACTTGGCTGAAGTAAGGCATAGTGGAATATCCTGGGAATAGTCCACCAATTTAATACCACCACCTTTCTTATGTGATACTGTGATAAGAACAATAATGACCTCCCCAAGATGCCTGTGCCTGAATTCTAAACATGATCACATAATCTGTGAACGTGTTATGTTACATGGCAATATCCTGGATTAAACCAGTGGGTCCAAACTAATCATGTGAATCCTTAAAAGAAAAGCAGAGAATCTTTCCTAGCAGAGTGGTCAGAGGAAGACACATGACCCCAGAAAAAAGGGTCTGAGGGCTGCTAGTTTGAAGATGGCAGAAGGAGCCACAAGCCAAGGAATGTGTACAGCCTCTAGAAGTTGAAGGAGGAAAGGAAACAGATTCTCCCCTAGAGCCCTCGGGAAGGAAGGCAGCCCTGTCAACACCTTGATTTGAGTTCAGTGAGACCCCCAGGGAATTTAGATCTCCAGAACTATAGAATAGTTAATTTGCATTATTTTAAACCATTAATTTTGGGACAATTTGTTACAACAGCAATAGACACTTAATACAGATGCTATTCTATAATCCATGCGATATCAGATCAAATTAAGTTTTCTGCAGGGGAGGGGAATACATCTTCAAGAAGTGCTTCTTGAGAACTTGTGAGGGTCCAGGCATTTCATAAGAATGAAAGTTACAATACACATGCCCTGACCTTGAGGAGTTCATGAGATAGTGGTGGGAAAAAAAAGTAATTCATTAGAACAAAGTCACAGAGGTCGTGATAATGAGCTTCCAGTCACCCTGGACACGTTCCACTGCTCCCCCATCCACACCCTTCCTGGATCAGTGTGGTCATGGTTGCTGTGGTCCTGCAGCTTGGGTTGTAGGTGACAGTGTGTTGTTGTTTGGAGAGAAGGAAGAATCTGTCAGATAGGAAGGTTTTATTTATTTTATTTATATTTCAATGGTTTATGGCAAAAATTCCATGCATTATTGCTAAGTCCTTAATATATATCCATACACAAAAGTTTTAAAAATTTATAGAACAGTATGGGACTTTTTTGTTGCTACAATTCATTTCACCTTTGGTCTTTGTCACAGAAAAATATCATCTTTCTGGACTAGGTTCATCAGCTAATAACATTTTTCTCGCCATGATTGATTTATCTAAAAATGTATAAGCATCAAAATAAAAATGTTGCCAATGTAAATGTAGGACAGGGCAGAGCCCCATGACATGTCATGAAAGACCACTCTCAGTAACCAGGTACGTTTATTAAATCAGTCATTAATGCAAACAACTTAAGTATTTCCAAACATTCATGTGCATGCATCTACTGGAGAAAAATACAGAATACTGTTGATATCGTAAGACTGAGACCCTTCAGCTCTATCATTCCCGGCGCTGAGCATAATACTCGACACATATCACACATCAGGCACTAAAATAAAATAAAAATCAATCCGTATTAGGACTCTTGGCTGAAACGCAAATACGTGACCTCCTGAGCTATCCAACTGGCACTCCACCCGGCATAACAGTGCTTACCCGGCCCAGTTCATTCTTTGTTAAGCTCTGGAGAGCTGGATTGTAGCAGGGCACCTGTATCCTGTGCAGATGTTCACAAACCATCTTTTCAAAACTCCATGTTAGACTGTTGCTGAGAAATGAAATGGACCCTACCACCTGGGGACAAAAACTGTCTTTCTTCTTCAGAAAATTGGACATTTGCTTCTCACTTGAAATTCTCTGATTTTCCATGATTCTTAAGGTATTTCTAACAGCCATTCAGTGTCTCTTCCGCAAGTTCTGTAAGCAGCCTAAGAACATGTCTATGCTCTGGGAAGATGGATAAACAGCTGTACTATTCTTGTGATCTCTTTACAAATTCAAGCATAGGTTCTCACTTCCCTTTCACTCTCTTTTCTGCTGAAAGGCCAGGAGATGAGGGGAGACAGGCATGGCTGAGCACCAACCCAGCTTATCATAATCCTGTAAGAAAACAGATCTACGGCATCTGTAAGTATCTGCCCCTGATGGCAGTGGTCCCCAACCTTTTTGGCACCAGGGACTGGTTTCGTGGAAGTCAATTTTTCCACAGACTTGGGGTAAGGGGAATGGATTGGGGATGATTCAAGTGCATTACATTTATTGTGCAATTTAACCTCAGCAAGGTAATATTCTCACATGACTGAGAGTACTTCTCTCTTCACCTTGGTACCTGGAAAGCTCAGAGGCTACGCACAAATGATGTACCAGCTTTCACCCTGCCTTCCCTAACTTCCTTCCCATGTGCCCTGACTTTCTCTCACACGCGCACATTTTTAACCTTTTATTTTGTATATGTCTATGTACACTGCTTCAGATAATTTTAAGAACAAGAGAAATACCAAACAATGAAGCAAATCAACAAAGACTATTTGTGAAATCAGGTATTAGAAGGAATAACGTGCCCGGCTAAGAACACCGGTTTGGTCTGGTTTGGTTTTTCCGTTAGGAAAAGTCTTCGAATTTTTGGTTATCCCTCCCTTTTTTCCCTTATCCTGGTTACTTCCACTGTCAGAATTTCATCTGGAGATCCTCCTGACTTCCTGCAAATAACATCTCTTTAAGAGTCTCTATTCACTTAGAGAAATTGCAGCAAAAATGTTTTAAATTTAAATTTCTTAAATTAAAAAATAAAAGTTAAAAAAGTGATCTTTTAAAGTATACTAACATCATGAACATTCCAAGATACTATGATAAATTTCCCCCTTGCTTTTCACAAGTTAAATAAAACTTAACAACCAAAGCCTGGACGGCCATAAACAAGGGAAGGGAACGCTTTGCCTGTTTTGATCCAATGTCTTTTTATTCGGTTAACTGTGCTTTTTTTTCTAATCAGTAGATACCCTGAAACTTAGCAGAAATCTCAAGTTATTTTTAATTTGTGAGTGATAATGAGAAAAACATACTTTTTTTCCTAAGGTCAAAATTTCTAATCCTGATATTTCAATATTCTTAATTATCTCAAAATATTAAATGATACTTTAAACATTCTCGAAACAAAATTAATTCTAGTCCACTTTTGTTTATGTTAATAAAACAAGCATGACAGTGCTTGGCACCCAACGGCGCTGAACAAATTTGTAAGCAGATATAGAAATCAAACTCTCATGCCTTCTACAGACTGGGAGTGCATATTCCAGAAAACTGGAGCAGTTTACCTGAAAAAACTGCAACATCTTTTTTGGAGATTTTAGGTTAGATTCTTTTTTTTCCATGGGATAATATATCATACGTCTGCAATACCTTGTCTGCCGTTCTAATATCCAAAAGTCTCTGAGAACCAAAAGCTTTTAGCAAAGCAGATCTGATGAACATGAGGCTGTATATGAACTACAGTATGGATTCCCATATATTTTATTGCATAAATATGAATGTATTTAATTACAGGGCTCACCAGGTTCCACTGTGGGTGTTATATAATGTACTGTGTATGCACCATTTACTTTTGTAAAATCCCCAAAATTCTGAGTGCTAAACACATCTGGCTCAAAGGGCTACAGATACGGGATAGTGGCCCATAGTTCTAGACATAGGACAGTAGACTGAGTTATGACCCGAAGATCAATTGCTTTCCTACGGTGATTATGGAAACATATTTTTACTGCCTATGAACTATATGCCTCTGTGACCCTAATGACCCTTTAAATCTGAGTTTTGTATTATAGTGTGTGGTTCTCATGTGACATCCTCTCCACTACCTCCCCCAGTCACCAGTGTGACAAAAGGGCCACATCAGAAGCATTTTTAAGGATTATTTACAGGTTTTCTAGTCTTACACGTTGTACCAGAACAACAAATAAACTCTATTGGGGCAATAAGGGGTTTAGTTTTGTTACATCCCTAACACCTAGCGCAATGCTGTAGGTAGCTGCTCAGTAAAAGTTTAGCTGTCAATCTTATTGAGTTGAATTAAATTAGTTTGAATACTGCCATCTGCTGGTCATAGGCAAAGTTTGCATTCCATAGTACACTGGTCAATTGTTGAGATTTTTTTATATATCAAAAATATTGTACATCTGTACCCGCATAATATGCTGAAATAAAAAAAAATGAAAAAAATATTGTAGGACAAGGACTTACTAATTTTACAGTATTTGATGCTGAACAGCCTTAATTAAGATGGTGTCATCAAAGTACCAAGGCTGTAGTGATCAGCTTACATTGAGCAGAACTATAGCCAGATCCGCAGGCTCATTTGCCTCATTAATTTAGGCAGTTTACTCTCCATTAAATTGAAAGTTACTTACACAAGTAACTCGTACAAAGAGAATTATATTACAAAAATATCTTTCACTTTGCAAAAGGGTTTGCTGCCTAGCTCCAGGATATATTTCATAAAGAATTCTATCAGTGCACTTAAGTACAGTAACTCTTTAAAAGGGGGAAAAATCCCTTAAAACTTATTTGCTAAAAACCTCCCTTCAAATGCAATCAACACACAATAAAACATTTTAGAAACAAAACTGGGAACCGAAGGGGAAAATATTTTATACATAATATTAGAAATTAAAATGATGCAACTTACAGAAATGCATCTACTTATAAATAAATATACATTTTTAACCATTGGAATTTCAATTTAATTTAATCATCCTTTTGTTTGGTGGCAGTTAAAATAATTCTTTCTGAGGGTGCGTATCACACTCCGTAAGCTAGAAACTGTGTAAATGTAAAGCTTCCCCTCTCCTCTCCCTTGGTCATAAAAGTGCTTTTCAGGAATCTTATGTGCAATGACTCGAATCTTAATTTCGAGAGAGACATTCTGCATTTATCCTTGGCTCTCGGGTATGTTGTCTTTCCCTTAAATACCTTCATTACTAGGTCCTTCTCTTTCAGGAAAGATGTAGATGGACTTGATCCTCTCCAGCTGTCTTTCCAGAAGAGGCACTTGTAAGAGGCTCTAATGCACCCAGCATGTCACGTGCCCCCAAGGAAAAGACAATCCAATTGGTGAGAAAGGGAGTGGAGGGCAGGGAGACACAACAGTGGGACCATAGTGCCACCAGGTCTCCAAGAGGAAAAAATAGTTGGTGTTGCCGTGGTGCGAACATAGTCAGAGGTGGTCCAGGGAGAGGCTGCCATCTACAGAATTGATGAAGGTGCTACCAGTTTCTGCAGAGATGGCTCCACACTCTTCACTTCATGTTCTGCTTAGCCATGTCTTTTAAGTTCTGTTTAATTTAATTATGTATGTGGTATGGGGTAAATGCTTAAAAATTAGAGCATATCAGGATACTCAAATAACATAACAGCTATTAATAAATAACAAAAAATGACAACAGCAACAGAATAACAATGCACATTGCTTGCAGTGTACTTACATTCTCAAGTGCTATTCTAAGTGCTTTGTGTTTATTGACTCATTTAATCTCCACAATAACCCACTTCAATAAGTGTTATAATATCCCCCTTTTTATCTGTGAGGACTCTGACGCAACTCTGCATCGCTCCGGGTGGGGTTTCTTGGCCTAGGCACTTGTTATGGACTGAATTGTGTCCTCCCAAAATTCATATGTTGCCCTAACCCCTGATGTAACTGTATTTGGAGATAGTGTCTGTAAATGGGTAACTAAGGTTAAGTGAGGTCATATGGGTGGGGCCTTGATTTTGTAGAAATGGTATCCTTATAAGAAAAAGAAGAAATATCAGGGAGCTCACTCTCTCTCTGGCACACACAGAGAACAAGTCATGTGAGGACACAGCAAGAAATTAGCTGAGTACAAGCCAGGAAGAGAGCCCTCACCAGAAACCAACCCTGCTGGCACCTTGATCTTGGACTTCCAGCCTCCAGAACTGTGAGACGTCTGTGGTTCAAACCACGCAGTCTGTGATAATTTGTTATGGCAGCCCTGACAGACTAATACAGCACTATTGCCATATTGGACAGATTAGTCTTTGCTGTGTATTGTGGGATGTTTAGCAGCCTTCCTGACCTCTACCCACTAGATGCCAATAGCACCTCCCCCAGGTTGGGATAATCAAAAATGTCTACAGAGAGGCCAGGTGCCTGTAATTCCAGCACTTTGGGAGACCAAGATAGGAGGATCACTTGACACCAGGTGTTTGAGAACAACCTGGGCAATATAGCGACACCCCATCTCTACAAAAAATTTTTTTAAATAGCCAGGTGTGGTGGCTCAAAGCCATAGTCTCAGCTACTCAGGAGGCTGAGGCAGGAAGATCACTTGAGCCTAGGGGTTCGAGGATGAAGTGAGCTATGATCTTGTCACTGCACTCCAGCCTGGGCAACAGAACAAGACGCTGTCTCTAAAAAAATTTTTTTAATTAAAAATAATTATCTACAGAAAGGCAAGTGTGGTAGTGTGCACCTGTAATCCAACAGAGTGAGATCCTGTCTCAAAAAAAAAAAAAAAAAAAAAAAGATCTACAGAGGTTGCCAAATGTTCCCTTTGGGAACCACTTGCTCTATGGGATCATTACAAAACTCCCTCCTCCAGAGTCTGAGAGAGAATGCGCTTAAGTGGCACTTATCCCTGTACCAAAATTCAAATTCACCCAAGTTTTTATTTATTCACCCATTGGATACCTGCAAAGACCACTAAGAATCCCTGCTAGTCTTTAATTTCATAAGGTTTTGACTGTCTGACATTTGGAAAAATGTTCTATTATGGCAAATCAGGAGGATGCACAAAAGAAAAAAACAGAAGATTTTGGAAGGGAGCACTTCTGCTTCAAGGAAGACTCAGATGGCAGAATTTCCTTAAGACAGAAGCAACATCAACAGAGAAAAGACGTACATGTGACTGTCCTATGACAACCATGGGAGACACATACAAGTTGGTCTGTTTCATTTTTCAAACTTCATGCATGTAATGGTAAAGCTCTGGTAAGGTCAGTAAAGCTTCCATGGTGCCACTTTATATTAAACACTGAATTTTTAAAATGTGTTAGCAGAAATGCTTACTCCGCTTTCACTAGTAGAAAAATATGCAGAAACATTTTTCAAACCAGAAAATGAAACATTGTGGAACTGAAAGTGAATCTGTGCAAGTAGCATACTAATTAGATAAAATTTGATTTCTTTTCATTTTTGAGGTGTTAGGTAGCTATCTTTTTCTGCTTCATTTTTTAAAACAAATGTTTATTTATTGTAAATTAATTAACATGATCACTAGATAGAAAACTGGGAAATATGCAAATAAAGAAAATACAAGTCCATGTAATCTCACCACCTCGATATAATCACTGGAAACATTTCAATGTATGTTTTCTCATTCCTTGCAGCATGCATACATATACACATCTAGTTGTTTTGTGTGCAGGATGGAAGGCAAATATTTGTATTTTTTACATAGAAATTAGAACTAATGTTGAAATTTTACAGAGGCAGTTTGTGTTTTAAACACTATATTGTCATGCAAATAGAAAATGGTCTTGCTTTGAACAGGATGGAATTCATTCCTTGTGAAATATACATATATATGTACACATATACATAAATGCTGTTTTATACACAATTATGAAATTTCATGTTTCCCAAATAGTTTCATAATAGATGATTGGTTTGAGGTTTTCTTTAAGGTACCTTTCTGGAGATATAATTTATATACCATAAAATTATCCCAATTAAACTGTATAGGTCAATGATATTTAGTATATTAGAATTTTGTAGCCATTGTCATAATCTATTTTTAGAACACTTTCATCACCCCAGTTAGAAATTTCCTGTTATTAGTCACTCCTTACTCCCATTCCACTCCAGCCCCTGGCAACTACTAATCTGCTTTCCATCTCTGTGGATTTGCCTATTCTGTATATTTCATATAAATGGAATAATTCAACATGTGGTCTTTTGTGACTGGCTTCTCTCACTTAGCATAATGTTTTTGAGTTCGCCTATGTTGCAGAATGTGTCAGTACTTCATTTTTTCTTATTACTGTATAATATTTCACTGTATTTATACACTACTTTAAATGATTACAAATAATGTGGATATTTCTAAAGCAAAAATGTTCTTATTTTACTTTTTAGAAAATAAGTTCAGGATCTTAGGTTGTAAACCAAAGTGAGATAATTAAGGATAAAAAATTTAATTCTTTGAAACATGTCCAATTTAGGGCACTAAATTTATCTCTTTAAAATGAATAAATCCAAGAATCCAGTCCATTTATTGTGATAAATTTCACCAGCAGTCTTGGATTTGTGTCACCCATTATTTATTTTAGAGTCATCCTTGAAAAAGTAGATTGCTTGAAATTACATTCTTCCTCCAAAACTCTAAGAGTGGTAGAGAATCAAAGCTTCAATAATTGGGGAGATGATTTAAGACCAATTGTAATGAAAGAGCAAAAGGAAGCCCGAGTTGGAATTAATGTAAATTCTTCTCAGATAATGTCATTTTTATGTTTTTAGTTTAATTTGAGAATTCAGAATAAAAAAGAAAAGAAGACAGAGAACAAAGACGAGAGGTAAGTCCCTGTTTCACTCAGGAGGTCAAAGCACTTGTAATATTAATCCTTCTTTAGAACATTGCTAACATCTTACATCGGGAAAATGGAGGCAGATTGCAATTAAGGATTTTGTTTTATTTGTTTGCTTGTTTTTAGTCCTAGTAAAAGTCATCCTGGACTGGCAAATATAATTCAAGCTATTGACAAATGATAATTTTTATGGAGTGCCTAGCATAGGACCCACCACATTGTAGATAATGTATTAAAAAGTTATTCCATACCCCTTTTCCACCCCAACCTGAGTACTTCCCCAATTCTCTTTAGATAAAAACAGATGCTTTATCACATTGACTTAGAATAATATATACAGTACACAGCAATAGATTAGGAGCAGACAGATCAATGACAGTAGCAGAGAGAGACCCAGAACCTAGAGAACCCAGCTGGTCGAGGGTATTTAATTGAGGGGCAAACTGTCTGCAGCAAACTATTCCTATCACCTGTATTTTCCAGTTTCCTTGACATTGGATTGGAGCTGTATGTCTGTATTCTGGTTATTTGTGAAGACATGAGAAGTTACTTCCAGTCCAAGCATTTTGAGAATGGGTGGACTTACTCATCTCTCACATTGTCCCTAAAAGCAATGATGAAGACCAAATATCAAGACAGGGGAGCTGCAAGATGGAGAGACATGGATCCCTGAGTTACCAGAGGGAAGAAAGCTACCTTAGAGAGTTGCCTGACCCTCATAGGGTGTTACATGAGCAATCAAAAAGCTTTCTATCTTGACTCACTGAGGCTTTAAGAGTTGATTTGTAGTTGTGGCAGAAGAGCTAGCTTATTTTGACAAATACATTCCCATCTCAAAACCCCTTGAAGATTCATGTTATTCTGACACAGAATACTTAACAAAATTCCTAATAATGGCACTGTCAGATGTTTGAGATGTTTGAGACCACAGGGACCCTGTCACAGCTAAAGCTATACAAATCCCTCTGGGACTCAACAGGCCATTGGGGTCTTTTTTTTTTTTTATCTTCTTTTTGGCCAGGCACCAAGGATCCCCATTTTTACTTCCCCTTAGGCTCTACATTTCGTGTTTACATGGTATCTCAACTCAACATGGAAAGACCACTTTTCTACCTACCATATACCTGCCTGACTCTAACCACTGCCCAGAGGCTCCTGTTGTCATAATCTCTGCCATGATATTTAACAATTTAGATATTACCATCCTGGGGTAGACATGAGTTTAATATGCATGTTCCTTGCTCATTAATATTTGGATAGTGATGATTTTTATACTTACAACACTACTCAAAGATGTAGAATTAGTTGGATCCCCATTGTTTTCTACATCTCTTATAACTGCAACTATACAGATTATGACACTATCCCTGCCAAAGTTAGTTTCCAAAAAGACTAGATAAACACACACCCTTACACTGAAGGACTAGCAGAAAGGAAGTTGTGCTCACCTCTAACCTATAAGTGCACACACACACACACACACACACGCACGCATATATATGTAAAACTATGTACTTTCCTATATAGCATGTTGAGCTTTCAACAAAATACTACAAGACATACAAAAAGCAAGAAAATAACAGGGTCTGAGTTCCACTTGAAGGATGGCAGCTTGAGGAGCTCGATGGACCCACTCCCCAGTGAAACAAGTATTTAAAATACCCAACCATTTAAAGTCTAAAGAAATAGTCTTAAAGGCATATAGCAAATAACAAAATATTTATTAAAGAAAATCCACTAAGTATTCATTAGAACAGCAAGATTCTATGATTCAAGCCAGGGCCGAATCCTTCCCTCACAAAATATATAAAAATTAAGTCAAAGGGGATCTGAGGCTGAAATTTAAGGGCTAAAAGTATGAAATTCTTAGAAGAAAACATAGGAATAAATCTTCATGGCCATGGATTAGGCAATGGTTTCTTAGATATCACAGTAAGAGCACAAGCAACAAAATAAAGCATAGATACACTGGAAACCATCAAAATTTAAAAATTTTGTGCATCAAAAAACACTACCAAGAAAATATAACCCATAGAATGGGAGAAGATGTTTGCAAATCATATACCTTGTAAGGGACTTGTATATAAAATATGTGAAGAACTCTTACAACTCAATAATAAAAAGAAAAAAAACAATTAAAAATGAGCAAACTGTCTAGACCAATATCGCTCCAAACAAGATACACAAATTGCTAATAAACACATTAAAAAGACTCAACATTATTAGCCATCAGATAAATATAAATCAAAACAATAATGGAATGCCACCTCATATGCACTAGAATGTGCTGTAATCCAATTACAGATAATAAAAAGTAGTGGTGAGGATGTGAAGAAATTAGAACTCTCATACAGTACTTGTGGGAATGTGAAATGATGTAGCCAATTTGGAAAACAATTTGACAGTTTCCTCAAAAGTTTAAACATAGAAGTACCATCGACCCAGTAATCCTAGGTCAAGAAAAATGAAAACATACATTCACACAAAGACTTGCACACGAATGTTCATAGCAGATTTATTCATAATATGTCCAAATTAGAACCAACCCAATGTCCATCAATTGATGAATGGATAAATGAAATGTGATATATCCATGCAATGGAATGTTATTTGGCACACTTGCTACAACATAGATGAACCTTGAAATTATCATGCTAAGAAAAAGAAGCCAGTCACAAGGGAAAATATATTGTATGATTCCATTTATGTGAAATATACAGAATAGACAAATATGAAGAGCTGGAAAGTATATTAGTTGTTGCCTAGGGTTAACGGGGCTTGGGGATTTGGAAGGTGATATCTAAAATGTATAGAGTTTTTATTGGAGGGTGATTAAAATATTCTAAAATCGTGGTAATAGTTGCATAACTTTGTGAATGTACTGAACGACATTAAATTTTATGTGTTAAATAGGAATTGGATAGCATGTGAATTATACCTTAATAATGCCAGAGAGAGAGAGAGAGAGAGAGAACATTCTAAAGAGACTAAGCATTCATTACAGGCAAATCCACATATGACACAGATGATGAATCCATCACACAATGACATTAATATAACTATGATTAATATGTTGGAGACTACAATGGAAAAGGTAAACAGGATGCAAGACCAGATAGGTATCATCAGCATAGAGATGGAAACTATAAGGAAACTCAAATGTAAATTCTAGACATTGAAACCAAGTAATAGAGATGAATATTGCCTTTGACATTTTCATCATCAGACTCAACACAGCCAAGGAAAGAATTGGTGAACTTGAAGAGAGATCAAAAGAAATGATCTAAAATAAAATGCAAAAGGAAAAAAAATGTGAGAGAAAAAGAAAAACAGAATATACTATCCAAGATCTGTTGAGCAATAGCCAGTGGTCTAATGTATGTGTTATTGGAGTTCCAGAATTAGAAGATGGAGAAAATGGGGCAGAATAAATATTTGAAGATAAAATGGCTGAGAATTTTTCCAAATTATAGACAGATACCAAGTGGCAAAGCCAAGAAATTCAGAAAATATCATATAGGATTAATACTAAAATAGAAAAAATACACATGTAGGCATCTCATATTCAAAATGCTAAAACTCGAAGAAATTAAATAAAATTTTAAAGGCAATCAGAGAAAAAAAGGCAAATTACCTACAGAATAACAATAAAAGAAAGGAAAAAGTAAAATTATCCTTGTTCACAGAAAATATAATCCTATATTTAGGGAAATCTAAAGACATCACCATAAAACTATTAGAACTGATAAACAAATTCAGTAACGTTGCAGGATATAAAATGAACATACAAAAATCAATAGTATTTCTATATGCCAACAGTGAACAATCCAAAAAAGAAATCAAGAAAGTAATCGCAATTACAATAGCTACAAATGAAACAAAATACTTAGGAATAAACTTAGTCAAAGAAGTGGAAGATCTGTACAATGAAAACTATAAAACGCTGATGAAAGAAATTGAAGAGTACACACACGAAAATGGATATATAATGCTCATGGATAAGAAGAATCCATATTGTTAAAATGTGGGTACTACCCAAAACAATCTACAGATTCATTGCAAAATATCAATGACATTCTTCACAGAAATAGAATAAAAATAATCCTAAAATTTATATAGAATCACAAAAACCCAGAATAGCCAAGGCCATCATGAGCAAAAAGAACAAAGCTAGAAGAATCACATTATCTGACTTCAAATTATATTACGGAGCTGTAGTAACCAAAACAACATGGTACTGGCACAAAAACAAGCACACAGACAAATGTAACAGAGTAGAGAACCTAGAAATAAATCTGAATATCTATAGTGAACTCATTTAAAAAAAGGCACCAAGAACATACATTGAGGAAAGGACAGTCTCTTCAATACATGGTGCTAGAAAAACTGGATACCCATGTGCAGAAGAATCAAACTAGACCTCTATCTTTTGCCATATAAAAAATGGATTAAAGATAAAAAAAATGGATAAAATAGTGGGGAACCTCTCCAGGACATTGGTCTGGGCCAAAGCAAAAATGGACAAATGGGATCACATCAAGCTAAAAACTTCTGTGCAACAAAGGAAATGATCAGAAAATGATGAAATAACCCATTGAATGGGAGAAAATATTTGCAAACTACTCATCTGATAATGGCTTAATAACTAGAATATATAAGGAGCTCCAACAACTCAGTGGGAAAAAGTCAAATAGTCTGATTAGAAAATGGGCAAAAGATCCAAATAAACATTTCTCAAAAGAAGACATATAAATGGCAAACACGTATATGAAAAAATGTTCAACATCACTAGTCATTGGAGAAATGCAAATTAAAACTGCAATGAGATATCATCTCACCCCAGTTAAAATGGCTTTTATCAAAAGACAGGCAATAATGAATGCTGGCGAGAATGTGGAGAAAGGAGAACTCTCCCACACTGTTTGTGGGAATGTGATTAGTATAACCACTATTGAGAATGGTATGGACATTCCTCAAAAAATTCTAAAAATAGAACTACCATATGACCCAGCTATTCCACTGTTAGGTACATATCCAAAGGAAAGGAAATCAAGCATATTGAAAAGACATCTACACTGTCATGTTAATTGCAGCATTATTCACAATAGCCAAGATTTGGTATCAACATAAGTGTCCATCAGAGGGTAAATGGATAAAGAAAATGTGGCATACACAATAGAACATTATTCAGTCATAAAAAGAATGAAATCCTGTCATTTGTAACAACATAGATGGAATTGGGAGAACATTATGTTGGGTGAAATAAGTCCAGCACAGAAAGACAAATTTTGCCTGTTCTTATTCATATGTGAGAGCTAAAAATTAAAACAATTGATCTCATGGAGACAGACTGTAGAATGATGGTTACCAGAGGCTGGAAAAGGTACTGGGGAAGGAGGAACAAAGTAGTGATGGTTAATGGGTACAAAATATAGTTAAATAGAATAAATAATATTTGATAGCATGACAAAATGACTGTGGTCAACAGTAAGTTATGGCATACTTTAAAATAATTGAAAGAATGGTATTGGAATGTTCCTAACACAAAGAAATGAAAAATGCTTAACGTGATGGATATCTCAATTCCCCTGATTTGATTATTACACATTGCATGCCTGTATCAAAACATCACATGTACTCCATAAATATATAGTATTATGTACCCATATTTTTTTTAATTTTAAAAAATGAATAACAGTTATAGCATATTTCTCATCAGAAAACATCCAAGAATGAAGATGATGAATGAAATCTTTCAAGGATTAAATCAATCAAGAATTCTGTACACTTCAAAAATGCAGTAGAAATCAAGCTTAATTAAGTATTTTGGTCAAAAGTGTAGTTGTTTGTGTTTTATTTCCCTGAGTCTATGACTTGATGAATCAAAACCTTTATGCTGAATGAAAAATGTATACAATTTCAACAGAGAAATGGATTGGAAAATAAAATGAAAAATTTCAGTTTAAAGTATCTTCTCAATGGCAGAATAAGTGTTTTCATTACTTTTGCTTCTTCTAGACATTAAAGTGCATAATCTTATCTCACAGTTCTACTACCTTACTAGGATATCAGCTAAGAATGACAAGCTTGATGAAATAACATTGTTAGATACTGGAATTCTCAGAAGCAGTTGTCAATCCAAGCAAGAGAATTAATATCAATAAAATAGTCTATCTTTGCTACCACTGCTACTTTGTTCCTGGGCCTATTAAAGAAGCACTGTGTGGGTGGTGACATCCAAAGAGCACATCACTTTGTCCACCTGATCATTAAGAGTCTCCTCTGCAGTGGAAACCCACTGGTTGGCATCTACATAGGACAAAGATATCTTTTACATTTTGTACCCCTTTTGAGACATCCATACACATACTTCTTCTTCAGACTTTCTTGTCACTATGTCACTAATCTTTTCCACCCAACCTGTTAGAAACTGTCCATGAATAGCATGGTTTTTTATTTTGTTCTGTTTTGTTTTTTGGCCAACATTCATTTCAGACAAAGTAGGCAACAAAATTGCCACTTTAAGTTCACCAACTGGGAATATTTTCCTTCACCGATATCCTTTAGAGTCACCGCCTGCATAGAACTATTGTACTACTGATGTCTACTTTCAGGTGGCATCAGAATATGATGCAAACATATCTATAATTTAGGCTCAAGTGTTTTTCTTCTTCAATTGACTGATTGTAAGGACTGCCCCAGGAGGCCATAGGTATGAATGGAGACAAGACAATGCAAGAGATTTTATTTGCTGAAGGACCCTGAGTCAAGTCATTCTAAACTAGCCCAAAATTGATTTTCTGTTCGGCAATGTAGACATACAACCTTATGTCTAGGTGGGTGTGGTGGGCTGAAAAATGGCCCCTCAAAAGATATCTATGCCCAATCCCTAGAACCTGGGAGTGTTACTTTATACGGGAAAAATTAAAGCTTATTTTTGTTATATTTGTTCTTCCAAATATTTATGGACAAAAGTTAACTAAAATTGCAAGTGTCTTTAAAAGATGGAGACAGAGGGAGATTTGACACATACATAAAAGAGAAGGCAATGTGAAGACAAAGACAAGGCTGAGAGAGATTTGAAGATGCTAGCCTTGAAGATTGCGGTGATGTGGCTTCAAGCCAAGGAATGTCAGCCGTCATCAGAAGCTGGAAAAGGCAAGAAATGGATTCTCCCCTAGAGCCTCCAGAAGAGCGCAGCCCTACTAATACCTTAATTTTGACCCAGTGATACTGATGTCAGGCTTCTGGCTGCTAAATACTATGAAAGAATAATTTTTGTTGTTTTCAACTGACAAGTTTATGGTGATTTGTTACCGCAGCTATAGGAAACTAATACAGTGGGTCAGATAACACCAAGTTGATGATGGAAAACTCAGACCACATGGTCACTTCATGTCCTATAGTTAGTTGAGGCCCAGGAGCAAGCCAGAAGCTTCAAAAGAATAATAGATATCTGCTAAAGAGGGGATATATTTGCTGCAATGGCTTAGAGATCTGTGCTGTGATTTTCCTACTGGGGCTTTCCCAAGGCAGCATCCCTCCTGCCACAGACATTATGAGGATCACTGGATATGCAGAATGATAAGGCCCAATTAGTGGAGCACCTCTTACATGGCCACCTGAACTTACTGCAGAGCCTTCTCCTACTCTGTTCCCCACTTGAAGTTGGCAGACTTACTGACTTGAAGTAAGACGCTCAAATGTGACATATGTTGCCTCCAATACCCAAAAGGGCCTGCCAAAAACTGTGCCTCTTCTTTCATGGTAGGTGGTAAGAGATAAATTAACCCATATTTTCCCTTGCAGGTGATAACTTTGCCTGCTCAGACCACTGAACCACCGGAAGCTTCAATGTAGAGAGCCCCATATTTTTGTGGGGTTTATCTCCTATACTCCAATTTGCATATATCGTACTAAGTTACTTAGAGTACTTACTATATCTTGCATATCAGATCCACTCAGTACAAAGCTGTAAAAGTAGAGGACAAATGGGATGTTATATGGAATGTCAAAATAATGAAGATCTCTGTGAACTACATTATTGCGGCAAGAGGGAGAAGAACTGACATAGCCCTGAGGCAAAACTCTGAATCTGCACTGCTGATACTGTGAAGTGAAAGTAAATTGCTTTTCTCAATTTGTCCCTATAAATATTTCTGGATTAAAAAAGCATTAGCCAGGACAGTAGCTGATTATCAAGTACCAGGGGCCATGTTGGTTTCTTCCAGTAAAGGTATCTCTGGGACACCAGCTGCAGTTGGAGTCATCACCTGACCATGTTTATGATATTGCATGGTCATTCTCCATGATTCATCTGACTTCTTCACGTGCCAAACAAGTGAGTTGAATGGGGATGTGATAGGTATGGCCACTTTTGTTTCTTTTAAGCATTTTATGATAATTTTATCTCTTTAATTCCCTCAGGAAGGAAGTATTGCTTTTGTTTTACTATCTTGGTTAGAAAGTTCTAGGGGCTCCCATTTACCCTTTTCTGCCATAAAGGAGCTCACCTATAAGTCAGAGAGCTAATGTATGAATACTGTCAGTTGCTTAGCATACTATTCTAGTTATATGTTCAGGAACTGAGGACATCCATTGATCAACTGGACCCACTCTGAGTCAATGTTGAGATAAGATTCCGTTTATTGCCTGACTACTCTTAAGTTCTTACAAGCCCCTTCCCCCTGCCCCGCCACACACACACACACACACACACGGGCACTAAACATGGGCACTAAATCTCTAGTGAACTTCCCTGGTAGACAGTATTTTCATATTTCACATGTGTTATCACAACTTATTGCTGGAGGAAATAATCATGTCCTGTGTGATTTTACTGGGAGAAGACTTTTAGAATCTTGTGCCTGTTTTCCTTCAGAGTGCACATCATGATTGATTTTACTTTGTATCTTTTTCCTGTAATAAATCTTAACCACAAGTATGACTATTTGCTGCATTCTGTGAGTCCTCCTAATAATTAATTGAATCTAGGTGGTGTGGTCTTGGAGACTTTCAATACAGCTCTACTTTGACTTGTGGGACACACGTAGTATTTTGAGTCTTAAAGAATTAGTGTAAATTGAGAGCCAGTGTCCGGTAATTTCCCAAAGAACTGGGTATTCCCTTTTTTGCTATATACAGTCACTCCAGTAAATGGCTACAGTTTCCTTAGGAGCAAGCTTGGAGGAAGATTTATGGTATGTGCCTATGTGAATGCTACAAGATTCTTCCTTGAGGTTACCCGGACTTCCCTTCAATCAAGGGGCTCTGTTTGTCAATTGAAATAGGTCTAGTAATTGAGCAAGATGCTGTGATTCTCTTGATTAGTGGTGAATCAAGTCAGGGTTTTGGGTACCAGATCTAGAATTTGTTCTGTTACATAACTTAAGCAATACACTGGTAGGCTTTCTATTTCATTCCGAGGGATATGACAGTCAATTAGCCATAGTCTATGATCCCTGCAGGCTAAGGTATTCTGATTATTGGTTACTGGTGCATTGTTGATGCCCTTAACAGTAAATGTGTCCACCTTATCTTTGAAGTTTAAATGCTCTGACCTAATCTTTAATAATCTGGGAATCTCATCCTCCTTTAAATCAGAGAACTCATCTCAATGGTGGTATCCCACATGGCTAGATCTGGTCTACAAAAGAGAGCAATCACAAATCTTTTCAAGACTGCAAGTGCATCTCCCACTAACATATTCTTCAATGGCTTGGTGAAGGGAGTGTCTTCTGGGCTTTTTTGTGGAATATATTTGGAGATTAGGATTGTAGGTCATACATGATAAATCCACTCTGACATTCTTGCCAAGATTTTGGATTCCCTTCTCCACATTTTGCCAGAAAACTTCTGGCATCTAAATTTCATTAAATACAGGCCACCTTTGAGTTCAAGTTTCAGTCGACCAACCAAGTAAACTATTAGACCTGCCCCCAGCTACACAAGCTAACATATTACATCCAGAATCTCTAGTAAATGCTTCCATATCTGTGAGTTCTAATTTAGTGTTATATTTTTCCCTTCTTGATCGAACACTTTTAAAGACCTCCCCTCCATGTGTTCCTAAGTTTTCTGTTTATTCTGTATTAACAGAGTCTTCCAGTTCTTTGGGGGTGTAAGCAATTTCCTCCCAGGTCGTTATATCTGTCCCCCGAAGCCTGCTAAGATTTCACCCTAGTTATGTATTTAGTGGCCAAAGTGGAGGGTTTTGATGGGTCTTGAAGTGCATGGGCATCCTTCAGGGCCCCTTTCCCAAATGAGTTAATCACAAAATTTCAAGCACAGAAAGGCTAGTTTCCTCAGATACAGGAGAGCAAACTAGTTCTATTGGCAAAAAAGGATCAGAGTGACTTGGGCATTCAAGATTGTCTATTTCTTCTAGATTCAATCATATGTCTCCATTCAGTATCCCATTCTTTCCTAAACAGTTCCCTGACTTTCGCATGGGAAACTTTGCAAGATGGAATTCAACAGATATCAGAATTCAGCAACCTGCAAAATTAAATTGAAATTTTGAGCAAAATCTCAGTAAAGTGTCAGACTTTTCTGGATACCAGAGTGAAAAAGCAGTAAGTAATGAAATAGGTTTCTGAAGAAAAGAAGGACTATTAATCACAGTTAATGTTTATTAAGTACTTACCATATGTCAGGTACTTTGCTAAGCAATTTAAAGACATTATTTTGAGCCACGCATCCGCTTGATTCCTTTCATTGCACTCAGAGTAAGGTGCCAAAGGTCTGTCATGAACTTCTACTCCTAAATGATTTCCGTCCCTGTCTTCCTCTCTGACTTCTCAAATTGTTTAGAAAGTTTCACCCACACACATCTTTCAATTCTTCTAAGCCTACAGGTAACCTCCTCAAACTGCCTTTCTTAAGTAGCACTTTCCCACCTCATTAGTCTCCACATCAAGACCTTGCTTCCTTGTATCATTTGTCATGATATTAGTTTACTTACTGTGTGCTTTTATTTCTTTATTGGATATTATTTTTTATTTATCATGTTTATTTATTGTGTGCCTATTATTATTACTCCATGAGACTGTAATTCAACTCAGGCAGAGATCATCTCTGGCTTGTTCACATTGCACAGTGTTGGGACTCAGAAAACAACAGCCCCAAATCAAAGCCTAAGAAGCAAAAGTTTTTCTCTAACCTTCTGTTATTGTCCTGCCTCCCAGTCCCATTCTCCCCCAAGGCTAGCCATAGAAACTGGAATTCCTCTTCCCTGAGGCAGGTCATAGAAAACAGAACTCCTTTTGCCCAGAAGGACAGTCATAAAACCTAAAACACTATTACTCTTTCTCTCTGCCTTTCTGTGTAAAAACTGGCAATAAAGAAATTATCTGATCTACCTTGCTTGACTGTAGGTCATAAAACCCTCCTTCCAGAGACGGCCCTGCCTTGCACCCAGAAAGGAGGAATGCATGCTCAGAGAGGCCAAGAAAAATCTAGGCACACAGGCCTTGTTGGGTTTCCCTACTCAGTCTATTAGCATTAGATCATACCCATTTTGTCCAATCATATTTCTACACATACTTCGTTGACCCCAACCATAAAAATGGACAGTTTCCCCTGTATCTTTGGGTCTTCATTCTGAAGCCTCCCATGTATACATGTTACATAAATTTGTCCGCCTTTTCTACAATTCATCTTTCTTTTGCAAATTGATATTTCCGTGGACCTTCAGAAGGGCAAGTTCGTTGGTGCTTCCAACTCCGGAGAAAGTAATCAATAGGCTTACGTAAAATTCCCACAACTCTAGACATTGGCCTACATTATTTCCCCCCATTTTTCAAATAGGCAAATGGAAGCCTGGAGAGCCACATTAACTTATACCAAGTCTGTCACAGCCAACTTGTGGCAGAGTCTGTGGCTCTTCAACCTGGAGTTGGTCACCACTGGGAGGTGAAGGTCATCACAATACCCTCTCACCCTCCAGGGACAAAGGCAGCGGGGATTTTGCCCAGAGGAAACACAAAGCATCCCCATTATCATCACAAAGCCGGTTGCCTGTCTAAGACTGGGCTTGGGGACTGCCCTGTCCCTGCCCCATCCGACCCGCCCAACCCCATCCGGGAGCCGTCCTCGCACCGCTAAACCGCCAGCCGCCGAGCAGCCACCCCGCAGCGCTCCCTCTGCGCAGGCGCGCGCCGCCGGCTTCCGCTCGGGGTGGGGCTGGCGCGCCGAGGCCGGGCGGGCGGCTGCTACGGCGTCCGCGACCCCCGCCAGCGCGGGTATGGAGCTCGAGGGTCGCCGCGGCCCGGGCTCGGCCCCGGGGTTGGCCTTGACGACCCCGGAGTCGGAGCAGAAGCGGAGGACAGAAGCCAAGGCGGGGGCTGCCGGCCCCAGTGCAGTCCGAGCCCGCCGCTTCCTGCTCTGTCTCTACCTGGTGGGCTTCTTGGTGAGTGCGGAGGCTGGGGCTGGGGGCCGGGCTTGGGACCCAGGCGGGGCGCTTTTTCTTGGGACTCCCGGAGCCTCGTAAAGCCCAGCTAGGGCTGGGACCCTGCGGTCCGCCTGGTCGGTGCCGCCCCTGTCTCCATCACTCCTTTCACTCTGCGCCTGGCCACAGCGCCTTATCGCCCCGCGCGCTGGCACCTGGGCTCAGTTTCGCCTCCCCTGCCGCTCCCTGCGGTTTGAGAGGCCTTGACACCAGCTTCACGTGTGACTCCTTGTGACCCAGGTGTTAAATGCTGTGGCAGGTGCAGCGGTTGCAGGGCGGAGCACGGACTTGGGCAAGCTTGGGAAAGCCCAGCTACTGTGGTGGCTGCTTGGCACGGTAGGACACACAGGCCCTTTTCTCAGAATGGGTCGTGACGAGCCCACTTGGACAGAATTAGGCACATTTGTTTAGGGTTCTTGGTTGGCGTGAATGATTCAAAATGCAAATTGGAGCGAATTGTACATATCCGCCTGTCGATGAAACTGTGTATATTGCACAACACAGGTTTGGTTTCGTCATGATTTGTGTGCAAAGGTCCTGGTTTGGCCCCTAAATAGTAATTTCCCGGATAGAATGGAAAGTTAAGAAATCTGACTCATGGAATTTCTGAATACCTACCATACGGTAGGTGCTGTGGAGCTCCAATATTGTAATACACAGTTCTGCCACTGAAGAACGTACCATCTTACTAGTAAGTTTATGTTGGTAGATCTGGGCCATTATCTACAGAAACCCTACATTCACCCCCTTACTCCTCCCTTTCCAAGTCTAGGCCTGGTCCAGTAGCCTTGGTTGTGGGTCCAGTTTATGACCGACTGTATCTTGAGGGTAAATGAAGTGTCAATGGAGAAGGCTGCCTTCTGAGGCCTTGAAGGTAGTGTCAGGTGGCACTGGGCCTTGGCGAAGAGGACTCATTGTTTTCTGCCCAGATGCAGTTTCAGACCACCCCTTCTCCCCAGTCTGCTGCTTTGCTAGAGTGAAGAGTTAGGATGCTGAGCCACGTTTAGGTAGGACAGGAGCAGAGAGGCAGTCTCCATCCCTCCTCCTGCATGCAAAGTGTCCAACAGTCAGTAAAGGTTCTATGTTGAATTAATAGTTAAGACCATAATGAAAGCATTTACAGCAAATTGCTGTAAACACAGAACCACGAGACACTCAGGGAGGGTGGCTTTTTAGAGAGGAGCTCTGCCTCCAGTTCTCATTGCAGGCCCCACCCTCAGGCTTCATGCCTTTGGCTTCAGAATCTGGCACTTCTTCTGACCCCTGCCCCTTTAATCTCTATTATTTCAGTCTCAGGATGCAGGTGTCTCTTCTACTTTCCAGTCAGTTTCACCTAGAATTCAAAACCAGCAAGTGTGGGTAGTTCTTCAGACTTGGAAAGGGAGTTGGCTGCCATCCACCCTCTGGTAGATGTAGACCCCAAACTGCCCTACCTCAGAAGGTACTTGGGTTGGTTTTGCCAGATGAAAAAATTCTAGCCCTTACCTAGAAAGTCCAGACTAGGGTTCAGAGAGTTTGGAAACTGACATGACCTAGAATTCAAAATATTTGAGTTTTACAATAAAACAAACCAATTCACAGATCATTTATTATGGCCAGCCTTCCAGTACAGATTTGAATATTCCCAGGTTCTCATTTGTTGTCTTGTTGCTGTGTACTTAGCAAGTATAATACAGCAAGCCTGATGTAAAATTTCAATAACTTTAATAATGTATTCAAGAGAATCATTAGGTGTCTAATATGTTCAGAGAAAAATGTGAGATTTCCCAAAAGTTAAAAGAGAGTGGAGATTTTTAAAAAGAAAAATGTCATAAACAATTAAAATATATGTAACTTTGTGTATCCTTGAAGGATCTAATGACTCTTGGTTAGATAACATCTAAGGGATATTATACATAACTTGATTATTTTTAATAAATTTAGAGATGTAAAGAGCCCTAAGACTCTTGGGGAAAGTGGTTTTTGATTTGGGAGAGGAAGAGAACAAGATTAGAGAAGTCATTTGCTAAAATGTTCTGGATTTAACTCTTATCAGTACTTCTAGGTTTTAATTTGTTTTAGAGAGAAAACTAAGATGACCCTTTAGGCCATCTTTTGGTTAGGATGCTAAGATGGCCCTGAGATCTATTATTTCAACCACTTCTTTCCTCCAAATATGTGGTAAGATTTGTTTTTCCATTTTATCAGTGTTAGTGAGGTGATACTTTATTTTTGTTGAGATACTAATATACTAATCAAGAAATCCTGGGATTCCTACGCTGAAAAGGGTCCTGAAACTTTTGAATGTCTGCGTTCCTCCGTTTTTATTGAGAAATGTTGATGTTCAGTGAAAGGTTTAAGTGGCTACCTCTGACCCGACTTCCTTATAGATGGTTACACGCACATGAACAGTCGCCAAATGCAATGTGCACTCAACAGTGGTGGTTTTGAAGAAGCTGTGGATTCAGAAGCAGAGAGGTTACCTTTTATAGTAAAGGAGAAAACAATTTTAGAACGGAACTTCCTGAGAGGAAACAGTGGCTAACCTCCTTGTAAAAAGATAGTGTTTTTTTGGACTCACAAAGTGCTAAAATAATACCAGTTATCAGTTATTGCTTATGATTCTGTATTTTTGTATTTACCGTCCATAGATCTCAGCTTGTGGACTTAAATATTTCCCTTCATCTTTTATTCAGAATAACCATTTGAATATTAAATGACATGTGGTACTGGCATTTTTTTAAGAAAAAAAACCTTTTTGGACAGTTGAGTTCCTTTTCTGAAAGATCCAGAAGACTCAATAGGTGGCTGTTGCATTAGGAGTCTTTTAAATGATATAAACATCAGTAGGCTGATGGGATACAAATGACAGTGAAGCCCAAAATAAATTTTAAATAATTGTAAAATAGAAATAATCTATCATTCTGCTAATGTAAATTTATGAGCTATTTAAGATCACTAGATGTTAGATATATGGCCATCTAAAGATGTAACCATGGAAAAGGCCCACCAAAAGTATATGTGGAAGTTTGTGTTTCCATAGTTATGTGAATACACAGCTTGGCGAGGGGAGCAAAAGCAAAAGATTAACTCTGGACCCAAAGAAAAAAATACTTTGCATGTATGTTCTTTCTTTCCACTTAACCAGGTTTGTGGGAGAAGGAATCCAGGTTGAATATAAAGAAAACTGAGTGTGCAATGTTTCTTCTCCTAAGCCAGTTGTAGCAAGTAACCAAGTGAAATGAGAATGAGAAAAAAGCTTAAAGGAAAAAATAAAAGTCTGCCTATTAACTCAGAATACGTAGCAAAACGGATCCATATTTATCCCCAGGACTGAAGAAAGAAGATATGTTTGAGCTTCTATTGTATATCAGGCCTTTCTAAGCCATTATGCCACTGAATGTTCAGGCAGTTGTTCTTCTTTTTACAGATGACAGCAGCAAAGCTTGGCAATTTTAAATAACTCCAAGGACACAGTTTAGTAAGTAATGGAGCTGTAATTGAGAACTGTCTGTCTGACCCCAAAGCCCATGTACTTTTTATGACGTAGCTGCAAAGAGCTGGCCTTCCCACAGTACACCAGCCTTCTCTCCTTCCTGCTATACTGAGCTTATCTTCTCAGGTGTCACCTTGTAAGGCTATAAACCACAGGTTCTAGGACATTGGTTGCTTTTGCTAACTCCAGAAGGAAATTTATGTTTCTGAGCAAGTTCTGCTTCAATAAATATGAATTATGCCTCCATTTTTTTCCCACTTCATTATCCACAGAAAATTTTGGGTCATTTGCTTATTTTATTTGAGGAACTTTTGTAGCATATCTTCCTTGAACGTTAAGAGTCAGTTACACCCTTGGAAAATAGATGTGTCTACAAAAGACACTCTCCCCACCCCCTTCCGTTAGACTCTTTAAGGGAAAAAAGGAACTTCAACCATTTTAGAATAATTAATGTTTTTGTAAAGTTTTCAATGCTTGGTTATTTAAAGAAAATCTAATTAAAAGATATTTAGGAAGTATAAAGTTTGCTAATGTGTTCAAAGAACTTTAAAAATGATCAAAGGTATATAAATAATATAATTAATATGCAAAAAAAAGAAGAAAAAAAAGAGTCAGTTACAAAGGAGGTAAAGCCAAAATGGATTCTAGGTCAGGGTAATCCAGGCATTTACAGGTGGCAACTCATTACTATAATGTACTGTAGAATACAATTATAATTTCTTGTTTGCTCGAAATTTTGGATATTGGTTTTGTTTTTAAAACCAGTTTATAATTGTAGGTTTACTAGTTTAAAAACACCTAGGCTTTGATTACTAATTTGAGTCAATCATTGTTTGCTTTCTTTTAGGATTTGTTTGGTGTCAGCATGGTTGTTCCTTTATTGAGCCTTCACATCAAGTCCCTTGGAGCAAGTCCAACAGTTGCTGGAATAGTAGGTGAGTGGTCAATATTGTTCATTTTCATAGTGTTGAATTTTAAATCCTCTGAACCCAGTACCTGAAAACAATGCAGTCTTATTGCTAAATATTACCCAAAGGTAAGTGGAAAATTAGATACAATTAATTTCCAGAATATCTAAAAATATTACCCTAGGGCAAATGTAATTCATCTTTTCCTAGACTACCTGTGTTTGTAGAGGTTTTGAGGTTTGAGCATTAGCCCCATGTCTCACATCACCAGTGGTGTAACAGGTACTTACTGAGCTTCTTGGAGGTGCTGGCTGTGTGTGTTAAAGGGTAGGTATGGACTCCTGCCTACAGGAACCCATAACCTAATGAGGGAGAAACATAGTCCACAAAAATCACACCATGTGGGAAAAGTTTGGATGAGCCTTGGAAAATTAGTTGCAAGTTTCCCACACCACCACCAGCATATTATAGAGGACCATAGGGTTTCTCTGCCTGTGTAGCATAAAAATTCCATCTGGAAGGCATTGATTTAGGAAAGAGGCAGGAGATAGCAGTGCTTAGGACTCTGTTAATTAATGAGAAATCGTTAAGACTAACAGCCCTTGATCATTCAGAAACTGGACAGGCAAGTGTTTGGGGACAGTTTTGTACATAATGTTTGTTAAATCCTGGTCCATGCCATGATTTGTATTTCCCTGGAAAAATGTACTTGGAATTACACTGGACTATCCAACGGCTGAAGGTTTTTAGGAAAAGCAGAAGGGACAAGTTACATGATAATGGAGGTAAAAGAACTCTGTAGAACTTTGTAAATTCTTTATAAAATTAAACTGTTTTATAAAACTGCAAAACGTTAGAGGCATATGACACAATATTAAAATTTTAAGACTTAGGATTTTTCTAGTATTCAAATTTCTATTCCCCTGAGTAGTCTCTATGGAATTTTATAATTGGAGCTACACAGTTCTCACATGATGGAAGGAGGACCATCTTAAAGGGTCTCTAAGGTCAACACTTGCCTTTATGCTCACTTCTGCTTACCCTTAATTTTATTTTGATGGCCTTTTATTAAAAATTATATTATTTATATTTTTTCAACTAGAAAAAAAGATGCGGGCGAGTTCCTTTTTTAAAAATGGCCTTTGTTCCCTAATGTTTTCTGTCGATTTCTATGTAATTGTTATCATATTAATTCATTTTTGTAATAGGTCTAGCTGATTTTGTTGATGTTATTGATTGGTTTTTTGCAGGCTCCTCCTATGGTGTTTTGCAACTCTTTTCTAGCACATTGGTGGTAAGTTATCTTCCATCTGGCAATGTGTCCTGAACACATGATCACATGACTCTGAGGTTCATCCGTCATGGCTGTAGAAAACTGGGGGCTTGAGGTTTACCAAAAAGCAGGTGTGCAGATAATTAGAATATACACTGTTGTTAGATCAAGAAGTATCCTCATGGCATTTGTCTTCCTTGTTTGGCCTGTGAGGAGGTGTTGGCCTAAACAGCTTAGATGGCTTGTTCTAAATGGAACATACTGAATAACAGATCTGGGATGAGAACAACTTTTAAATTGTAACATGTTCTTCCTATAATTCCCTGCTAACTTTTTACTGAAGAAAAGAATGTAAACAAAAGGTATTACCAATTTTATTGTTCATTTCACTTAATCAACTCTAATCAAATCCCCTTAGATTTCCATTATCCTATTTCAAGTTGTGCATTTTGAACTAAAGGCATTATTATTTATAAGACTTAAGTGTACAGACAGAAGGAGCTATTTGGAGTGGTTGTGTGTCTGCAACATGGAGTAGAAAGATCCGGAGATGATTTTGTCACTCTCCTGCTTCTGACCGCTCATTTGTTAGGACTTTGGAGACCTCAACTGATCATCCCTTCCTCTCTCCCTGGCAGTCTACTGTAGCCACACTGGTCTTGAGACCTCAGTGTCCAGTGATTCAGGCAGCTCAATAGAATAGTCAGTGTAGCCTCCCAGATTGATCATTAGTGACTTTGGTCTCAATAGCTGGGTTGGTGCTCTCACATTTAGTGAACATGAAGTATGCTTATGTTTCCTAAGAGTTGCTTTCTTATAAAATATACTTTTGAAAGGAATTCAGATTTCATGATGAATTCTTTAGTAAATGGCTACTCCCTGTTTTTTTTTTTTTGAAGTCTTTCATATATTAAATTTGTGTAATGATAATTGTTTTATTCTCATTTAAACTTTATAATAACCCGGCCAAATAGTTTGGTATCTCCTTTTCTGTAGGAGGAAATTAAGATTCAGAATTTAAGTAATTTGACTAAGTCACCTAATCTCATATTCACACTCTAAGCCCATATTATGTTTTTTCCAAGTCACCTGTCATTGCCTTAATGATATAAAAATGTAAATAGATAACTAGATTTATCAGATCGTACAGGGGAGCAATATTCTTGCTTGTCAGGCAGAGTCTCATATTTCATATACTTTATTGTGAGAGAAGAATTTGTTACATCCCCAGTAAATACCTTTTCTGCTTTGTTTGGAAACTCACTCCTCAAATACTTGATTTGTATATATATCAGAGATATTAGGCCACAGCATATGTTAATTATTCAAGTACTTTTCTTCTGTTGGACTCTGGACTCCTTGAGATAAAGACCAGCTTTTATTTATTTATTTCTATGCTATCACTTATCAGAGCACCTGACATATAGTTGGCATTATAAGAATGTGAATTTTGGCTGGGTGCGTGGCTCACGCCCATAATCCTAGCTCTCTGGGAGGCTGAGGCAGGCGGATTGTTTGAGCTCAGGAGTTCGAAACCAGCCTGAGCAAGAGCGAGACCCTGTCTCTACTAAAAATAGAAAGAAATTGGCTGGACAACTAAAAATACATAGAAAAAATTAGCCGGGCCTGGTGGTGCATGCCTGTAGTGCCAGCTACTCGGGAGGCTGAGGCAGGAGGATCACTTGAGCCCAGGAGTTTGAGGTTGCTGTGA
The DNA here is from genome assembly GCA_004363605.1 of Indri indri. NCBI lineage: Eukaryota > Metazoa > Chordata > Mammalia > Primates > Indriidae > Indri > Indri indri. The sequence goes on along the minus strand of RJWJ010002831.1, from coordinate 35,889 downwards.
GCTAGGATGATGCCACAGCTCTGTAGTCTGGGCAACACAGTGAGACTCTGTCTCAAAAAAAAAAAAAAAAGTGAATTTTTATTTCCACCTATAACCCTACCCACTTTTTCAAATTCATCCTTTGTTTTATTATGTGCTTACAAAGCACATTTCATGTATCTTGTAGCTGGAATTTAATAAAAACTTCCTTAGAAATGTTTCAGATAGAGAAATACCTAATTAAAATTTCCTTTTTAACCAATGCATATATAAGTACATATTTAATCATAAGGTCTATTAAAAAAGATTTTAAGAACAAATCTTTATGAAGGAAAAGTATGCTCTGTCAGATTTGGCTAATTTTTTTAATATATTCATTTTAACAAAATGACTAGCATTTGTAAAGTACTTATTATGTATGGGGCCCTCCCTGTTATGAGAACTTTATTTCCTTTAATCCTGTTCATAACCAGCCACAGAGGGTGAGTGTGGGTCTTTAATGATGCATTTTATGTTAAGCACATAGAAAATGTTGAAGGGAAAAATAATCGGAGGCAGATATCATTATTATTCCTGTTTTACAGGTAGAGAGACTGAGGCATAGAGAGGTTAACTAGTATGTCAGAGGTCAAGGAGTAAGGAATGAAAAGAGTTCAGAGTTGAACCCAGGTATCCTGGCCCAGGGCCCAGGGTGTAATTACCAGATTATACCACTGCCCTGTGACCACAAGGAGGCCGGTGACCCTTTACCCAGATCAAAAGAGAGTGGGGAATTTTCTGAAATCCATTCAAATGAGAGTTGGGGAATAGACTTGATGACATTTGGAGAAGGATGACAGTATTTTGGAGGATTTACCCTCAGAATGTTTCCTGGAGGAATTTTATGATAGTTTATTTCTATCCTTATGTAAAGAGATCTTTGTTGTCCTTAAGAAAAAGATAAACATATCAATAAAAAGAGGGAAAGGGCGTGAGCAGGAATAGTTGGCTACTGGCAAGGAAGGGCAGCAGGCTGAGGTTGCTTCTGTGGTTACCCGGAGAGGGTGGGCAAAGGTTGTGGATCCTCACTGCGGATGGGAGGCAGGGAGCAATCTCAGTCTCCTCCAGCTGTGACTGACAGACTAGAGCGTTGTTCTGGAACTGGGGCTCTCCTGGGTGTCACACAGCACTGGGGACCCTGTTCTTCACTCTTCTCAAACAATGCTCCATTGCTGCCATTGTGTTTAGCAATTTTTATTTTAAGGCAATGACATTTTTTCAAACATCACCTCACCCAGAGCCTCAGTATGTAAATGGGTCAGCATGGAGGCGCTCTGGTTGCCTTGGGCATATTGGTCAGGCTGATGTCCACCTGTGAGTAACAGAGGCTTTTCTGAGCACTCTGAAGAGAAAAAGCGAAGCACGCCACCCGAGGCTGCCCAGGTGTCTGAGTTGCCTCCAGAGGCCCAGGCTCCTGCTGTCGTCCTCCTCTGCCATCCTCAGCTAGACGGCTGCTTGAGCTCAGCATATGGGGAAGTGCTAAGCAGGAGGATGGGAGGATGAAGAGCCCAGGGCTGAGTTAGCCACCACCCTCTCCCACCTCAAAGGACCTTTTTTAGAAGCCTCACCCAGTGACTTCCGGTTGTATCTCTATAGGCCAGAGCTTTCAGCCTGCAAGTGAGGCTTGTTTCTAACTAGGCCTGTTGCAATAGGGTGTGGAGGTTTTGCAGTAATGAGCTAGAAAGGCCGTCCTGGAGCTCCGCTCACTCGCTGCTATCTGTCCTGTGAGGTATCCACGATCCACCCACAGGGCATCAGGACTCCATGCAGCCACCACCACCTCTCTGGGCCTTCTTCCTTCCTCAGTGGCCTCTGCTGAGTTCCTCCCTGTGTGTCTCTCAGCTTCTGCTCCCTGCTTTCCTCTCTGTGTGCTTCACATCCAGACTTTCAGAGGTGCTGGGGTGTTGAGCCGGTCAACGTGAAGCTTATCATTCCCTGCTGGCAGGCTTCATGCTGGGCCACCTCACTTGCCTTGAGGATGGTTCAGAAGGCAGCCTGCACCTGGCAGTGCCCTGAGGCTTCCCAAATATGGGAGTTATAACTGGCAGACAAGCGCTGCTTACTTCTCTCAAGAGGAAATGCAAATAGTCAGTACACACGTTAAAAAAAAATTCATCAGGGGAAAAAGTAAACATAACAAAAATATGCCACTTACCAAATTTGCAGATTTTTAAAAAATTGACAGTACACAGTGTTGGTTGAATTATGGGGAAATGGAGACTCTCCTAACTACATTGTATGTGGGGTTAGAGATCTTTCTGGAGAGTAATTCGTCAGTGTATGTCAGATGCTTACACATATCCTCGCCTTTTAACCTAACAACTCCAATTCTAGGAATTTGTTCTAAGGAAATTTTCAAGGATGTTTGCAGAGAGTTTGCTGTAAGGATGCTTATTGTAGCATTATTTATGTTTTTGACAAATTGAAATGAACCAAAAATAGAACAAAAAGTAGATTTGTTGAGTAAATGTTGGTACATAGTGGAATATGGAATATGATTATAATAACAGAAACAAATTTTTAACATGTAATGATATTCCAGTCATATTAAGTAAGAAAGCAAGTTACAAAATACTGTACTATATGACCACTTTGTTAAAAATATATAAGTAGGTTTGTGATTGTGAGGTATTTTTGTATTCATTTTGTTTTTCAGTATTTTCAAAATTTCTAAACAGCGAAGATGGTTTCTGAGGAGTTTAGTTGTATAAAGTAATAAGAATGAAAGACGAAACTGAGGCTTTGTAAATTACACTCCCTGGACTCTCCAGCCATTCTTAGGTACCAGATCATCAGACTTTTTTTTGGACAAAGAAAGCTACGTAGCATTTTTCCAGTCACCCTGTGGAAAATCAGAGCAAATAACATACTCTGGCAAGTGGCATAATGGAACTGAGCATCTGAGGATCTTAAACCAGATCCTCTGACATTTTCCCCTGGGTCATTTTGTTTTGGGTGTTTGCATGGTAGTGTTCTGGGTGACCCCAGAGCGAGTTAAAGGGCTTTCTGTCTCTTACTTTCGTCAGGGCTGCTGGAGCGATGTGGCGGGAAGACAGGCTTCCTTACTGGTGTGCATTCTGCTCAGTGCCCTGGGCTATCTCCTCCTTGGAGTAGCCACCAACGTGTTCCTGTTTGTCCTGGCTAGAGTTCCTGCAGGTGAGTTCTGGCCCGTGTGTGTGTGTGTGTGTGTGTGTGTGTGTGTGTGTGTGTGTGTGTTCCTCTGTCTCTGTGTATAAAGCCTACTCTTGCCTGACATTGCCTCTTTGATTAGTGCTTACATAGAGAGAGTATAATGACAACAGCAATTACAACGATAACTGTAACACAGCAGCTGCTGTTGATTGAGCGATTAGCATGGCTGGGCGCTCTGTCTACTTGACAAAGCTAAGAACCCTGTGCTTGCTGAAGCCCAGAAGCCGTTAGGGCTGTCAGTGTGAATGACTATTCTACTGTGTCAGGACCTGCCTTCTTCCTGTTGCTGCGGCTCTACATTGGGTCGGTAGGAATTGTCTTTGGCCAGCACTGTAGTTACCTTTCCCTCCTTCGGTGAGCTTATAGTTTTGTAATTGGGCTTCCTAATTTCAAATTGAAATTTACCTCTGTAGCTCTTCTGTAGCCTTCTGTAACTCTGACCATTGATTGGGGGGAAGCTAGGATTGTGATGTAGCAGCTCATGGCTTAGCTTTCTGTCTCCAGACTGGTCTCGACCATTTCTAACATTTTATTTTGTCCATTCGTTGAAACATTTTGCCCATTAGAGCACCAACACACTTTGCTACTCCGGTCAACAAGTCTACAGCACTGGACATCTGCCCATATTCAGTTAAGACGACATTTTTAACTCACACTCCAAATGAATAGGGCATAAAGTAAGGCATTTTAACATACAGTTGGTCAACTCATTTTGGATTTTCATACCATTTCTGTGGCATATATATGAACTCTGAAAGTCTATTAAGTTCACACTCCAAAATTCGTAATGTGCTCTTTTGTTGACTGAGAAAAAAATTGCTTTATGAAGGTCTTTGCTTAAATGTGGTCAATTATCCTAACAAACCCAGCACCACACACAAAATCCAATCGACAGATGTTCCATGTGCCCCTGCTATCAAATTTATTATTCTTGATTTGGTTGGCGATATGTCTTTCTACAATATAATACACTCCCCATTCAGTGGTATATACTGTTCGTAATTCTAAAGAAACAGATGAGGGGGATGAATAAGAACTTAGGTTTGTTACAAAATGGGTAAAGATTTATGGGGAGAATTAAAATGTTTTTATTAAATATGAAATGAGCCTGGTTTAAGTAGTGATAGTTCTGTTACATGAACATCACAAATATTGCAAACAAGGAGAGCTGCATATAAAAATTCCTTTTCGCCCATGTAACCTCCACGGTGTTTGGTGGTCTGTGAACAGGAGGGAACCCTGGGGAGCTTCACCAGGGTTCTACTGCACAAAGTCAGTTGTGGATTTGGATCCTTATGTCCTGAAAATGAGCCACTGACTCAGAATGTGCCTGAGGTTGAAGTACTTGAATTGGACACCTGGTTTCTCCCTGCCCTCCTTGTCCACCACCCTAACCCCTGAAAGACAAGAGAAGCCTGGGCTGGGTGGTCCGTGGGTATACTTAACCACCGTCCTCTTCCCTCTCATGTGTAAGGGGAACCTGACATTGGTAAAATTTCAAAAATAATCACAGGATTCCTGTAAGACTTTTTAGGAATCATCTTCTGGCCCAGTCCTTTCTGACATTTAAGGAAATAGGTCTAGAGAGAGTCCGTCTACCTGATTTTGGAAAGGATTCCAAAGAGGCTGGTCATTGGGCAGACACCCACGCTAATTTTGAGGCCAAGCTGGGAGTAGACTATAGGACCAACGCGTTGAAGTACACAGTGGTGTGGTGTTGTGCAGGGCGAGACTGCCTGCAGGAGATCACTGAAAACTATGTGTCACATCACAGTCAGGAGTGATTGAGGCAGACCCACCAGCAACATTTATTGAGTTCCTACTATGTATTTATTGATCAAAGTAGTGAATCCATCAGCATGTTTACAAGTGTGTTCTTCACATGGGTGTCTGGGGGCATGAGGAGTCAAACATCTGCTGAAGTATGAGGAGTGTAAAGTTGTTAGACTCACATTAATCTCTTATTAAGAGTCATGTCACAGTTTTCAATTTGTTTAGTTAACAAACTCACAAGCCTCTTGCTGGCAGAAAATCCATTTGTATTGGTTGGATGACTGTGCCAGCAGATTTCTTCTCACTCCCTGTCCTCTTCCCAGCTTTATTTCTCTGCACAGCCTTTATCACCTTCTAATAAATCTGTGTGTCCCCCCAGTGAAAATGCAGGCTCTGTGAGGGCAGTGATATCTGTCTTTGTATATTTATTTTTTTACTTTTTTGGCCTCTGTTCCTTGATTTACGCCCAGGGTCAAGATCAGTGCTTGCCATACAGTAGGCATGCAGTGAATATGGTTCAGTGAGTGAATGAATAAAGAGTAGTAACTCACCCTGTGGAAGCCACCATGAATTGCAGTTGGATAACAGGACTGGAGGTGATGGGACATTGTGACAGGAGGCGGGCAAGCAAGGGCTCAGGGGCTTGGTTGCCAAAGATGAGGGGACTGGCTAGGGTCGTGGTGCTAGACCAGGAGTCTCATTATGGTGGGATGGATCCTGCAGGTCTCAGAGGTCCAGGAGAGTGCAGATGAGAACTCCTTCAGGAGTAGAGATTAGTACAGCGTCACAAGGGAGATACTTTGGGTCTGGAAAAAGTTACAGCACGTGCTTCTTGTCCCCTTGCAGGTATTTTTAAACACACCCTCTCCATCTCAAGGGCTCTGCTTTCTGATCTGGTTGCAGAGAAGGAACGGCCAATCGTAATCGGGCACTTCAATACAGCATCCGGTGTGGGCTTCATCTTGGGCCCCGTGGTCGGTGGCTATCTCACTGAATTAGATGGTGGGTTTTATCTTACAGCCTTCATCTGTTTTTCTGTCTTCATTCTCAATGCCGGTAAGTCGACATGTAATCATGAGAAGATTGTTTTGTGTACTCATACTGACCATTCTACCTACCTTATGATTTGTTTTTCTCAGAATAGGCAGGCTCATTGTCCGAAAGTGAAAGTTATTTTGAGGACCCTCCCTATCTTTTTCCATAGTGGTTATACCAATTTACATTCCCCCAGTGATGTGCAAGGGTTCCCTTTCCTCTATATCTTCATTAACCTCCTTATGTTTTATATATTTACATATGTGTGTGTGTATATATATATATATAAAACACAGTATATATAGTATATCTTTCATATATATATATACACACACTATATATATACACACACACACACTACACACACACACACACATTGCACACCAGCCCTCCTAGCAAATGTGAGGTGATTTCTCATTGAGTTTTGATTTGCATTTCCCTCATGATTAGTGATGTTGAGCAACTTTTTATATACCTGTTGGCTACTCTTTGGAGAAATGTCTGTTCAAATCTTTTGCCCATTTTTTTAATGAGGTTATTTTTCTTGGTGTTATAGGAGCACCTTACATATTTTGGATATTAATCTTTTATCAGATACATGATTTGCAAATCATGTCCATTCCGTAGGTTGCTTTTCACTTTACCGATTGTTTCCCAGTTGCCTTTTCACTTGGCTGATTTGTAGCCCAGACATGTAGCAGATGCTCCATAATATTGAATGAGTAAATGAATAGTTATAAAGCCCAGATCCATGTTCTCATGTGTTTGGTTTTCTGTCATAAATTTGTCCATGGCTGAAGCACGTACACTATGTTTTGAAAAAACTACACACACAAGTGAAGGTGCCGAAAACAATGTGAAGCAGCGCTGAATAGCCACTGGTCTGAGTTGGACTTTAAGTGCTGACAGAGTAAAAAACCAATAGGGAGTTTGGAAGGATGTCCTAGAATGGCAAGTTCGAATTCAGTTTTAAGAACATTTTTGGACATTGATTGGAAGGGGTCATTCTATTTGGATGACACAGGACAAATAAAATAGCAGGCAAGAACGTGCTGTCGTGAGAGTAGAAGTAGGATTATCTGAATGGTGGTCATAGCTGCTGTGTGTGCATCGTGGGCTATGAAAATGGCTTCCCCTGAGGTTTGCAATTGTGACCTGCAGAAGCACAAGGCAGGTGGCCCTGACTGGCAGAGGATCCAAGCAGGTGCTTCCTCGGGACAGTTTGAAAGGCTGCCCCTGCCCAGCCCCCAAGCCAAGGCTGGCTGTCACTGCACATAGCAGCCTGTGCCTCCCCAGCAGGCCCTTTCATTGTCATCTAGTTGCCTGTTTACTTATCTGAACCCCCTTTCAGGTTTTAGTTCCTCGAGTACAGGGATTTCATAGGCTTCGTCTGGTTGGTTAATATATTCCTGGTGTTTAGCTTCAGAAGCACTCATGAATATTGGATGTTCGGATGGTTAGATGGAAGGATAGATGAGCAGATGATTGATAGAGAATTAGTTAATGAAGGGAAGAATTTAAATTTATAACAATTTACATATGAAACGATGGGATATAGAAAACCATCATAGGCTCTTGAGCTGGGGAGAAAACAGAATATTTTATAGGTATTGTTTTGGTGTTCTTGTTTAAAGGTGAATTGTCTTTTGCAAGAATCCTGATGTCAAAATGGAGCTGTGGAAATGGTGAAAAACTGGATTCAAAATACAGACTAGTAAATCTAGTACAAAAATATAGATTTGTAACCTGATGCAAATAATTGCCTCTTCCCTGAGGAGGCACTGTCTGAATTCAGTGAATTAACAGATATTATGCCCTTTTAACAGGTCTCGTTTGGCTATTACCATGGAGTGAAGCAAAACTGGGCAGTGCAGGAAATGGCCTGCAATGGGCTAAGGCCGACGTGCTGTCTGGAAAGAGCGACTATGACATGCAGGAAGCAGCCACCACCCATGGGGCCAGGACGAGGGAGAAGACTGCCCGGCCTCCCTGGGTCGAAGTGGTGTCGGCCTTGCAGGACATGAAGAGCCTGCTATTTTCTGAAATCTGGGACATATTTCTAGTGCGCTTGCTGATGGGTGTGGCGGTCATGCTGTACTACAGTAATTTCGTCCTGGCCCTGGAGGAGCGCTTTGGGGTGCGGCCCAAGGTGACGGGCTACCTCATCAGTTACAGCAGCGCCCTGGGGGCCGCAGCCGGCTTTGCCCTGGGGCCCATCCTACGGCTGTACAAGCACGACTCTCACACGCTGCTGCTGCACTCCAGCGTGCTCACCTGCACCCTGCTGCTGCTCTACTCCGCAGCCCCGACCGTGGGCGCCGTCGTCCTCTCCTCCACTCTCCTGTCCTTCTCCACCGCCATCGGCAGGACGTGCATCACAGACCTCCAGCTGACCGTGGGCGGGGCCCAGGCCAGCGGCACCCTCATAGGCCTGGGGCAGTCAGTGACCGCAGTGGGCCGCATCATCGCCCCTCTCCTCTCAGGCGTTGCACAGGAGGTCAGCCCTTGCGGCCCCCCTAGTCTGGGGGTTGTGTTAGCCTTAGTGGCTATCTTCATAATGTCTCTGAACAAACCTCGCTCTACTGGTGACGTGAGTGATAAATTAAAAAGTGAATAGAGTGGATTTGGACAGCACAAGATTTGAGGTGGTCCAATCGGGGAAAGAGGCCATAATGAGAAGGGCGCTTTGGACAGGGTGGACTGCGGGTGGGAAATTTATTTCCAGGTGGGTGTGTCCTGTCGCTGGGCTTCCAGGCGGGCCCTCCGCTGTGCGTAGTTAGGCCTGCGGGTGATCAGAAGTCTCCGCAGCATGTGGGGAGGTTAAGATTGGAGCAGAGCTTTGCCAAATGGGGAGTGTATTCAACCTTTACCTGAAGTCTCCTCTTCCTGCCCGGCCGGACCAATGAGGCTAAAGTTTTCAAGGGGAAAAAAGCTGCCAGCTACAGGATAGGCAAATGGTGGTAGAATAACAGAACATGGTACGTGGACGACTGGAAGAAACCACAAACATTTTCCTATTAAAAATACAGTAACACGTTGGTGAAATGCTGATCAACTGCAACATGAGTTTCGAGTTAAATTTCATATGCTAAAAGGAAGTTTTCTGCGATCAAAATCCTAGAGACTGAAGAAGCTGCTTTATGAAAGGCAGCCTGTCACTTTCTCAAAGCTGGTTAAAAATTAGACGCTGACCTCTCCCCCAGAGACTGACTCAGGGGGCCTGGCTGGGGCCCAGAAATCTGCGGTGGTCAGTGAGCACCACTCGCAGTGTCTCATGGAGGTAGAAAAAGGATCCCACTGAGATATACTGATTTTGATTAAAAGCCAGAGACATGGCTATTTTTATGCAGCTAACTAAATGTGAACTGCTAAAATTGTGTTTGTAATCCTAGTGTGTTAAACTTTTCCCAGCTCTCAGCAGTTGTACTGTGTAACAGGAGAAGGGAGTTCCTGGGCTCTGTTCCCTGTGTTCCCTGCGTTCCCTGCCTCCAAGAGCTGAGCTTGTTCAGGGACCAACTCAATCCACCTGGATGTCAGGCATGACCATCGCTCTGCTCCCGGAAGCCTGCGTTCCAGTTGGGTTCTATCATTCTGGTGCTGACAACCTGGGGCTGAAGCCCAAGCACAGGAATGCTTTTAAGCTGAACAGTTGATACGGAGTAAGGCACAGCTGGTGTGCCAGATCAGAGCAACTTGATTGTACAGTGTCTTGTGATAAGAGTCATTTCCTTTATTTCATTTTCATTTCACATCTGAAAAGAGGAGAACTATTTTGATCTACAGGGACATGTTTTGGTGTGCCTGTTCCTAGGCCTCCTCTAAGCTGCCGTGAGTGTTAGCTAGAGCTCGCCGGGGGCACAGACCAGGCATGCCAACCTCAGGATCACACCGAACATTAGTAAAAGTTATTTAGAGGTTCCTCTTTTCTTCACAAACTGCCCAAATTCACATTCCTTTTATTTTTCTTAATTAGTCCACTAGGTGGTTATGCCTGTTTTCAACCTAACACATGTATAATTGTAAATGGTACTTTAATACACTACAGTAATTTATCATAACTTTGATATTGTTTGTAAAGCAGAAAACATATTTCCATAGTTGTGTGTGGGGTAAACCCAAATATTTATAATTAATTGGAAGTATATTTTAGTTTGAAGATTGTCCTTTTTCCTATGTTGCTACAAGAAAAATGTGAACTTTGTATTAGGTGCTACAATTGTGAACTTTTACACAAGCACTAAATGCTTTTGAGGAGACCAAAGTATTATATAAAATAGTCTTGCCCTGAAGGAGCATATTAAATGTGATTAGACTCAAAAGGTAGTAAATAGGCAAGGCTGTATGTAATGAAATAGAATTTCAGAAGAGTTTCTGCAGAGATTGTCCTTTCTTCACTCAGAAGTAGGCAAGTTTCTTTAAAGCTCTTAGATACAGCCATGTTTTTACTTTAAAATCATAGCCCTCTATTTTTGAAGTTAAGCACATAATGAGGCTTTATAATTAATCAGACACATGAAGATACTGAAAACCAAAGATTAATCTTAGAATATAGCGTATTAGAAACATTTTTGTTATTCTCCACTTAGTGATTTTAGTATTTCATTCATGTGATTCTTTTTAGGTGAATATTGTCTTGTGGTTTCTCTTACACAGTCTAACGTTGTGCTGTTTACGGTGTAATCCAGAGACCAGCAGAGGCCGCGTCACCTGGGGGCTTGCTGGATAGGCAGACCCTCGAGCCCCAGCTCTGACCTACTGGGGACCATTTTAACAGGAGACCTAGCTGATTTGTTTGCACAATAGTCTGAAAACAGCTATTCTAATGGGTAGTATTTGTATCATTTATGGAGCAGAATCTCAGGGAAAGGCTCAATTCACGTTTGTGTTGTTTTGTTTTTAAAAATTCTCTGGAGTAATTTTTGTAATCCTTTCCAAAGTGTCAGGTTGAGCCACATGAAATTGCTATTTTTGTGAGTCAGAAATATCTTCACATGGTTCAACTTAATGTTATATGGAATCTTAGTTTAGAAGTATTGAACTTGCCTGAAATGTTGAAGGAAATGCGCCCTTTCCAACACTATGCCAGCCATAGCTGTGCTGTGGAGCTGGTCTCAGGGCTTGGACTTCCAGAGGACGGCTTTTCCCACAGGATGGAACGGGCACCTCTGCCCTCATGTCCTGAGGGCTGAGTAGAATTCGGAAAGGAAACAAAGGTGTGCCTGGCCACAGAAGTGCGAGGCTGTAAACCTAAGCTGGGTGAAGAGAGTGAAGTCTTGCAAGGGTTATGCCTGGAGCCAACAGAAGGGGCTAGAATCACTGGTGCTCTATCCCGGCTGCATGCCTTAGACCAGCGGTCCCCAACATTTTTGGCACCAGGGACCTTTTTCATGGAAGACAATTTTTGCATAGGTGGGAGGGGGATTGTTTCAGGATGATTCAAGTGCATTACATTTATTGTGCACTTTGTTATTACTACATCATAATATATAATGAAATAGTTATACAACTCACCATAGATTGGGGACCCCTGCCTTAGACCACGGCCACAGGAATCAGAACCTGAAGTCGCTAGGTGTCTGTGCATACCTGGAATTGAGAATCACTCGATTTGAGCAAGGGACTCACCTGCCATGCTCAGAGGTTGAGATCTATTGACAGATGAAGGGGCAGTGCTGAATAATTCCTGCTGGGGACTGCCCTGAGGACATTCACGTTTTAGAAAGATCCTTTTGGCTGCAGCAAGGAGGATTAGCTGGTGGCCTAGAGGAGCAGTCTGGGCTTGGGGCAGTAATCCAGGTGGGCCCTGAGGGAGAGGCGGGTGCTAGGATGGGAGAAGCAGGTGGAGGTTGCAGCCTTTGGGGTGATTGCAGGCGGAGCTGTGAGTGAGCCCGGGTGTCTGGTCTGGGCAGAGCTACAGCAGAGCTTAGGTAAGGCAGGTGGTGAGCATGGAACATTGAGAAGGAGGTTTCAAAGAGTTGCTTGGGGTCTTTTCCTGAATACACGTCTATAAGATGTTGAGAAATCTATCAGTAGGACAGTAAAAGCCTTGAGGGTGATTGTCTACACCCTCTTCCCCACTAAAAGCTAACTTCACTATAGCCTTTAAGAAGTCTCTGAAATAGGGTTAACACTGACCTAGCCAGGATGAGGCACCATGCAGCTCTTGGAATAGCATGATAGATAAAAAAAAAAAAAAACAACCTTTTTTTCAGCCCTGAAATAATTTTTTTTTCCTGAAGAACCTGCCAGTCACCATAATTTTCTTCAATAATAAAATCCTTTATAATTGTGATAAAGTATTATTATTTATTCCAATAAATTGTATTTTTAGAAGTCGTATCCTGCTGACTGTTTCAGTTCAGCATCTCCAGTATGCTAGAATACATCTTCATAGTAAAACAGCCTTTGGCTTTTAAAACCATTTTGTTAATACCAAATATATACATAACCTGAAATTTATTCAGTACTGACAGCCAATAAGTAGACCCTTGAAGAATGTGGGGCTTAGAGATACCAACCCGTCACACAGTTGAAAATCCAAGTGTAACTCTTGACACCCCCAAAATTTAACTGCTAATAGCCTACTGCTGACCAGAAGCCTCACTGATACATAAATAGTTGATAGAGACATTTTGTGTTATGTGTATTATTATTAATATGTTCTTATAATAAAGTAGGATAGAGAAAAAATGTTAAGAAAATCATAAGGAAGAAAAAATATTTTGACTCAAGTGGAAGTGGATCGTCATAAAAGTCTTCATCCTGTTCATCTTCACGATGAGTAGGCTGAGGAGGAGGAGGGGTTGGTCTTGCTGTCTCAGGGGAGGCAGAGAAGTGTAAGTGGACCCGTGGAATTCAAGCCCTGTGTTGTTCAAGGGTCAACTGTAATTTTAAGATAATATCACAGTAGGACTTATTTCTAATTAAGCAGATGCACAAATACTAACATATTTTAAAACATTTTTTACTCTAGTTCTCTTTTTCCCCCCAAACAGATCAGCTAAACTCACCATTATATAAATAGCTCTCTATTAAAACAATAAAAACAAAACTTCTGTTTTCTGAATTCAGTACATTGTAGGAAATAGTACTGATTCTTATTTTGAAAAGAGACTTTAAAACAGCTTTTGTTGTTCCTTGAGGGGAGGAGATAATTATAAACATTAAGGAAGGAGTGTTAATTACTACTTACAACTTACATAGCATAACAATGAACTATAAGGCTCTTGTTTGAACAAAGAATTATATTTTGACCAGTCTTGATTTAAACTATACTACATCTTGATAGATAAAAATCCTTTTTCCAAAACATACACTGCGGAGGGAAAAAAAGTAGTTAAAATACCTATTAACGATGCAATTTACAACATGGATAGGAGATAGCCTTTCTTCAGGCTTATCAAACAATCTCTATTTTGAATAGTTGACACTCAGGCTCTTATCCAGACTGAGAATTACTTTTGGTGTGATAGTTTACCAAAACCTATCCTGAGTTTGTTTAATGAAACTGAAACCACATGAAATATCCAAAATAAACCTAATGTAACAAAGGTGCTCTGTTGCTGACTCCAGGGCGTGGCCCTTGTGGGTCTGTATGCACGCGACTAGGTATGTGTTTGCCTTAAGAAGTCTGTTCCGTGTGGCTGAGGCACAGGTCCGGGCACAACAATCCAGTCTCTGACGAGGGTGAGCATTTTCTTTGGGTCACCTGCAAAGTACCTTCGCCATGCCACCTCTTCTGAATCAATAACACACTGGACATATGCCAAGTTGTAACTGCCATTCAAAATAACTTTCTAGCTAAAGGAAAACACTTAAACTAGATGCCCAACCAGTAAGAAGCAATTATGGTAGCAAATACAGTAAATGTTTATTAATCGGGTACAAACTATGTATTGGTGAAAGTCTAAAATTTGATGTGTTGATACGTAGCTCTACATAATCTTTAAAAATCATTTGGTAAGACAATGATTGGCATTAACTTTTTTTGTTTGTGTTTGCTTGGGAAAGCAGTATTTAATATTTCAGAGCATGTATTATCTTTGAACCCTTTATAAGGGTCTGTTTACATACAGAAAATTAATGAATCAATTAAAATGTTTATTCCTCTAATCAAGTTCTGTTAGTATTAGTTTGCACAATTTGAGATATACATATTTGAAACTAATAGAATGCCAATTTTTAATACTCTAAAATTTTTACCTTTCAAGAATTCCAGCTGTCATAACCCCATTTAGTATAAATGAGTACTTTGATATATAAATATAAAATTTGGGATTTCTGGGACTGTTGTTTTCATGTGATATACCATTTTCTCCGTAAGTGATTGTGTATGTATGATTTAATATTTAAACTTTTGTAAGACTTTTCATAGAAACAAGGAAAAATTTGCTTTATTGGTGAACATACAGAAATTTGCTTTGTTGGTGTGTATATATACAAAATAAAAAAGGAGAAGAACATTTGTATTTTTAATTCAAGATATTTTGTTACAGAAGTGAAAATGAGAAAAATCATCACTGCTTTCTGGCATTCTGTGTACTGGGACATTTCTGCATCTTAAAGTAGGAGGAGAAGAGATTCCCATAAAATCTCTGAGACATTCTGAAAGGTCTTGAAGTAGATTCTGAACCATTCAAAATAATCTATATGCTGTGTAGATTGAAAATGTGATAATAATCCATTTACAGTAGATAGGTTAACTATACACCTAGAAAAACTCATTCCCTGACCATACAGTTAAGAGATTGGACTCACAATTCATTGGCTACACCTAGAGGTAGTAAAACAGAATTTTATCTGAAACATTACAGAAAATTAGAAAACAAAAGGGATCAAAAAACGATGTGCCAGCACATTAAAGACCTTGGAAATTCCCTTGGATGTGTTTCACCTACACATTCCTGTGGTGGCTGACCCCATCTGAGGAAGTCGGCCAGGTGTGGCGTGCATGACATTGGAGGAATTTAGAAGGAAATTGTCATCTGTCAGGGACAAAGAGCCATGGTTGGTGCCACATAACTGTTACCCAAACGGGTCTTCTGCTTCCCTTAGAAGGGGATTGAAGAAAGGACCTGGCTAAAAAGTGGGATATAAAGTAGCACTGAGCTACACACTTTGCTCTAAAAGTGAATAAAACAAAAACAAAACCCCAGATCATAGTCTGTTCTGAGTCACGAGCTTTCTTGTTCAGGTGGATGAAGAAATCAGCACGTGGTGTTCAGGCCTCAGCAGATAATGCCAACAGCTACTTCCTCTGGACAAAGTAATCGCTTTAATCACTCTTAAGAATAAAGTCCAGTGTGCACTTTGAACAAAAAAAATATTACAGTTTTCATAGATGATTATGAAATGCCAGTTTTAACATAAACATGATTCAGGCAGGGCAACAAATTCAAAATGTATTGAGACATTGTACTGTTTCCCTGTGTTTTTTATATAAATCACACCCCCACTACAAAGTTTAGCAAAAACTGCAAGTTCCTCACAGACATTTGGGGGTCATACACACAAAACACACATTTTTGAAAGTATTAGACTTTGAGGCCAATTTCTACTGGCATAACTGTCTGCAACAGTTGGCATTATATATAAAGCAATCAATAAACCCTAACTTTTTACTTATAGGTAGTTAATTTTGTTACAACCAACACTGAAGACCTATCAAAATTCTACAGCCATGTTGGAACTCTGATTGGATCAAATGGTGTTTGAAGGAAGGGAGTCATTTACAAAGGGCTGTGGCTCTCTGTACTACAGAAATTTAGATTTTTATGGTACTTAAAGGGTTTCACCTTCATACTCTTTCTATGGTAACTAGAATTTAATAATTACAAAAAGAAGAAAGTATAGAGAAAAGCTAAATGAAGTCAAATTTATTTTTATTGCCTTTTTCATTCAACAAATAAGAAAAAATTTAAACTGATAATAATTAAGATCAGGTGACTTAGGTGTTGCTTTTCAGAAATTTATACACTGTCATCCAAATTCTTTTTGTGACTTTTAATGATTGAAAGCTGAATTTGGTCTACCTGCTTAACAAGAAGTGATATAGAAATTTTCATGTTTTCTCCTTCAGTTCCAGAAAGTTAAACTCCTTATAATAGTTATTAATATAGGAAACCTGGAAAAATCAGGAAATTTATTTTTTAAGGTCATTTTCAATTTCCACCTTTTCAGATTTCACAAACCATAAGTATTCTTAAAATTGACTCTTGGCATTCTCAAAATTATACATCATATCTCTTAATCATATTTTTATAATACAATTATATGACAGTTTTGTCTTCAGAAGAAATATATTTTTATATAAATATTTTCATCTATATAAATATTTTCATTCGATTCAAAATTGAGATTTTGGCACAGAGCCCTAAGCTTGTTGCTTCCAAATTGCATCCTCTACTACTTTCCACTGATTAAGAAACTCTGCTCTCATGAACATGTGCCTTGAATAGGTCTGTTTTTCGTTCTGTCTCATGCCCAACAATCTAGCAGTATTCTAAAATTTTAGAACATGAGAAAAAGGGGTAAAAGGTTACTACTCCATGTTGGTGGGGGTGGAGAACCACAGTTGAGGACTGTGCCTTTTTGCCTAATTTATTCATGTTCTCCCAATAACACTGGGCACTTGTATCCTTTGCTGTATCTCCAATGTGAAACCAAGGGACTGCATGAGTGGCTTCATTTAGTATCTATAAAGACAGGCCAAAAAAATCTACAGTTTAAGAGACAGAGATTGAAATACTAATCTTTAATGATTATGTTCTACTTCTTTTCTTTCTGCCATACTCTTAAAAAGTACTCCAATGAGTAGAATTCAATTTTATATGAAAAATTCGAGTTACTACATTACTTAAGGGGGAGAGGTAACAAATTATAGACTAGTGCAAAGAAAATAGGGCTCCCACCGTCTCCAAAGTACTTCCTGAATAAAATTCAAAACCTGAAATCTCACCAATTTGTTAAACATTGG
The DNA here is from genome assembly GCA_004363605.1 of Indri indri. Classification (NCBI taxonomy): domain Eukaryota; kingdom Metazoa; phylum Chordata; class Mammalia; order Primates; family Indriidae; genus Indri; species Indri indri. Next base: position 18,896 of record RJWJ010002831.1, on the reverse strand, counting down.
AATACCATTTATAGAAATTTTCGTCTTTGTCTGCTTGGAGCCTCTTACCTGGAGGCTCAAAGTTCAAGAATGTTTTACAGAAAAATTCTACTGAAGCAAGTGGTCATAGATGGGCAAGAAAGGAATCACCTGCACCCTCCTCCGAGTATTGCACAACAGAAAACCCACCCACAAGCTGTAAGCAGGCGCTGCCCCAAGTCCCCACTGGCCACATGGGCCCTCACGGGTGACCAGGTCTGTCAAACACTGTAAGCTGGTTTCTCCCAGGCAGTGTTCCTCTTTGCACCACTTAAACAAGAAGGGGAGATGGAACTTATAGGTCACCCCCAAACACACAACAGAGGAACAAATTAAAAACCAGCTGATTCTCATTATTTCATAAGCGTCCCGGGACCTCCCGTCCGGGCTCCGGGAGCCAGGCCACTGCGTCTGCTGGGGCGCACTGATTGCTCTCCCAGTTCCAGTCAGGAGGTGTCTCTGCGTAGGGCCTGGTCCATCAGCTCAGCACAGGGAAAGGCCCTTGCCCTGAGCTTGGGACCTGTCCTCCAAGAACCGTTCTCTACCCCTGTACAGACATCCTCCGTACTTTTAGTGGCATTCACTTAAAAACTGACTACAGATATACATATTTTTTCCATAAATAAAATTTGAGACATATATGTAATATATTAAAATTTTCACCAACAAGGGTGCATTAAAAATTTCAAGTTCTGTCGTTCAAGTTCAATAAAGGCACGCTATTTTTCCTTCAGGCCTGCAAAGAATACAACCTCTAGCCGTAAGTCACAAAAGGCATTTTGTGGGACATTTTTTCTTTGATTTTCCTTTTCTTGAGATAAGCATTCATCCCATTCATCAGTGGCATGACTCTACCTCCCAAGGAAAGTATTTAGATGCACAGTTTTAAGTGGATTCCATGGTTGTGCCAGGTTTCGGGGTAACAAACCACAGCCGAGCTGGGCCAGTCACTCAGGTCTGCTTTGGCCGTGTCCTTCAAGGCTTCTCGCTCCCAAATCGGGCTTTGTGGTTTCCGGGTTCCGATGCCCTCCGGACCAGCCTCGGTGGTGGCTTGGGTGGGACGCCTTCAGTCAAACTGTCTTCCCTCCCAGGGCCAAACTGGTCTTTGGAGAGAAGGGGCTGCCGTAGTAAGCCTGGTGTCTGGGTGCCCCCCTCTTTGCTGCGGGGTGCTGGGGGGGTACTGGGCCGCCTTGGGCTGGAATCAACATCTACTTCGTTCTTCCATTCCATTCTATAAGCTGGGGGGGCTTTCTTGGAGAACTGTTCTGGCAAAAAGCGCCTGGCTCGGGGCTGCAAATTGAGCACAGTGGTCCCTGCATCTGTGTCTGAGTCACTGCTATTGCCATCTGCCACAGAGCAAGAGAAGGTGGACAAGCACTTTAGAGAAAAGGCATTCCAAAGGACTTCAATACCTTAGTGGGTCAAGCAACCGCATGTCTGTCCTGGGGCTCTGGGGAGAGGGGAGGTCAGAGGGCTCACTCTCATGCCAGCTAAGCGACTGTGGGCATCTTGCATAACCTCTGAGAGCATCCATGCCCACAAGTGAGTATTCATGCTAACTTTGAAGAGCTTACTGTGTGCCAGGCACTGTCCTAAGCCTTTTCAAATGCATTAGCCCATTTAATCTTCCCATTTTACAGATAGGGTAAGTAGGTTCAGGAGATATTAGTAAGTGGTGGAGCTGGAGTTTCAACTGAGACCCTCTGGCAGAAGCAGCTGTGCTCACATGCCCCACAGGAATGATCCCAAAAGGGCTCAGCTCAGCGCCTGGCACACAGTAAGCAGTCTGGTAATTATCTGCTTTGGTCAAGATTCTCGCCTTGACCTGAAATCTCATACACAGCTTTGCTTGCTTGCTTGCTTGCTTGCTTGCTTGCTTGCTTATTTATGTATGTATGTATGTATGTATGTATGTATATATGTATGTTTGTATTTTCACAAAAAGGCCAAAACACTTTGCAAACAAACGGAGGAGGCAGGATTAGAACCAGATTCAGGTGCTGGAGTTCTGTGGGTAGGGAAGCTGATGGCATGCTTGCCCAGGGGTTGAGATTCTTGGGAAGTGAGAATGTGTTTGCTGGATTCTGGACGGGCAGTGGTACCACAGGCCAGTGTTCTAAAGCCCCAGCGCTGCCTTGTCTTCCCTGTCCTGTTCCCAAATCACCACCAGCCACCACTAGACTTCCCTCTTCTCTGTTAATTAAGTAAATAAGCAAAAAAAAAAAAAAAAGAGTGAAGGGAAGGTAATTATTGGTACATCCACATTTTAAAAACATGAAATCCTAGCATAGTTCTTCTGGGCTTCACAGAAAATGGCTTGGGTATGTACATAAAGATTCCCATCACACAAAGAGATGTTAGACCTTATGACTAAGCTTTATAATTACAGCCAGAAGTATCACTGCTTTTATGAAAATATATTAGAATTATTGTAAAAATTTTATTACTTACACATTTACAGACTTATAACTTCCCTATTCAGATGCACACTAACCCCATGGTGAGAATATTTACTATTGCTATATCAAATAGAATCATTATGGAAAATAACTGATTAGATTATTTATCAGCTGCCCAGAGCGCCACTCAAAAAGGTTGCAATGTTAATGAAAGGTTATTATTTGAGATTTGCAAACTATTGAACTTGTTCTTAATGAAGAAAAACAATAGGGAAATTTCTCTATTTTATAAGCATTAGTAAATAAAGGTTTTCTGCTCCAGGTATATTCATTACCTGCATTTGAAATATTCTTTTTCTTTTGCAGCTTTTCTGGAAGCTTTGTATTTTTAGGTAAGGATAAATATCGGGAGGCTGAAGTAGAAGCCTGTAAAAGAAATAGAAAACCTTATTAGACTACACAAATGGCAGTTCTTATATATTAAAGGTTGAAAATATTATAGCAAAACTTGGTGTCAAAAATCAGAATTTTTAGTTCGTGCTTCCAAAATTACTTTGTGAGGGCTGTAACTATTATATTTGAAATAACTAAATCCCTTCCGGAATATAGTGAAGATCTGTACTAAGGAAAATAGAAATAAATGGGACCATCAGAAACAAGATATGACAACCGCTGGGCCTTCTTAAAGAAAATTTACCAAAACATCTATTTAGAAAAGTAGAAAGACTTAGAACCTATATGTATGGGGAATAAGATATGTAAAAAATGTAGCATATTTTTATTTACTTTAATAAATATGAAAAACGATACAATAAGAAGTATTCTTATAGCTAACTTACTGACATAGCAAATGCCACAGTCTCTAGTGTTTTAAATTAATTTTTAATTGATACTACTACATTGTACACATAAGAAAATTTCCTAGTTCACACAGAACCATTTTGATCTCTGACTATCCAATACAGAATATTATTAAAAATAAGATGCAGTGGCTGCTATGCAGAATCAATAAACAGTAATATTTTAAGATGGGTTTCCTTGTCTAGTGACAATGCCCTGGACCAACCGAAATGCTGACCAAACTGCACTAATGCTCACTTTCCCCAGCCACTCTGGCCTTCTTGCAGGTCCTCAGAGAACAAGCAGCTTGCCTTGGCACTGGTTGCAACTTCCCCTTGGAATGTTGCTTTCCAAATGAAGGCTGGCCCAGACATTCTGTTGACAATTGTAACTTCACTGTCTCTTCCTTGTACTCCCAAATCTCCTCCTTCTGCTCTGTTATAATTTTCTCCATAGCACTTACTGCCTCCTGACATAACAGACAATTTACTCATTCTGTCTACTGCTGGTAGCCTTCTTTCTCCTCCCCCAGAATATGAATCCTACAAGCATAGGAATCTTTGTCAGTCCTGTTCACCGATGTATTCCAAGTCCTAGAACAGTGCCTGGAACACAATAGAGGTTCCGGAAAAGTGAGCACAGACTTTATAACGAACTCCATCCCAGAATGCCTGTGACCCAACCCTCGGCAGCTATTCCATCCACAGAGCTGATGAGCCCGTATGCTGATCAATCGAACAGCTGTTGCCCCACCCCTGGCAGCCTTCTGCATCCCCAGGAGCAAACTCCTGTACCCTGCGCTCTCGATTCAAGCTGTTGTCTTTCCTGATGCTCTCTCGCAAACTGTGCCGCCGGCGGATCAGAATCTCCTTGGCTTGTCTCTCACTCGTGTCGGCTGTCAAATTGTGTCTGTTGTAGGACAAAGTCTGAAATGAAAACATGAAAGTGACATTTCACCAAAAAAAACCTGATCATTTCCCCAGAAATCCCAAAACTTTACCACGTTTCTTTGGATTTGCACTTCAGCTAGGCTCTTACGACTTCAGTGCAGAGCAAAAAATTAAAAGTATAACACTTCAGATTTTGAAAGAATTCATCCTTTAATAAAAGTCAGTGCATATGTTTTTTTTTTCATTGTAAAGTGTGATCTTCATAAATGAGAAAAATGATTGAATTCATCAAGTGTCTTTGGCTACCTTGAAGTACCTTGTATGTATTTTGCCATTATTAATAACTGGAAAAACAATACAAGTTATCTTCATATATTACCTATTGAATAGATATTACCGACATAGAAACAAATCACTTTGAGCCACTTGGTGGTGCCATGTCCTTTTGATTACCTTCAGAACTTTTCCTTTTTTCAACTGGGTCGTCACACTGAGAGAGCTGGTGCCATCTCCTCACCAGCGGCAATGGTCACGTCCCAGTATTTGGAGTAAAATTTTTAAACTAGGGCTGCACATGACATCCATTTTTAGTTTTATAAGCTATATACAAGTGTGTTTCCTAAAGTAAATCATAATTAATAAAGTTCATTTTCTGATAGAATAAACATGTACCTCTTGGGAATATCCTATGTCTAGAACTATATTAGGCTCTGCAGAGATGCAAAAGCAACATACGACAAGGCTCAATTCCTGCCTTGAGGAGTTTACTATTTAGTTGGGCATCTGAGGCTAACAAAATAAGACAACATCCTGAAATGAAGTGCTAAATCCTGTGGCGCAGTGTAAGTGCTATTCTACTTAAGGACAGGGCTGAGAATAATGTGGTGGTTGTTGGAGGAACCTTAAAAATTGGAGGCTGTGGACCACCTGACAGGAAGCCGTGAGGTGCTCCGGGAGGAGTGACAGAAAGCCACACGGGCCAAGGAATCGAGACAGAAATCTCACTCCCTGGGTGTCTGGGGTGGGTGGGTGAGGGAGATGTGGAAATATGCTCAATAAAGTGGAACTGAAACTGTCCATACTAAAATAATATGGAGCCATAAGGTATAAAGAGTAATCAAAGTCTGATTTTTATAAAGGTGTAGATACAGCCAGAAGCTGACCAGCCATTTTTGTTCCCTAACTTCCTTGCTGCTGTAACCGGTTACTGCCTAATGGCACGACCCTCGCTGACAGGAGCAAGATTTGTGACTCCCCCACTACTTCCACAGGTAACACAGCTGCTGAAAATCCTAAGCCTGGTCTTTGAGGTATTTTTCAGACTCTGCATTCCCGGGGGGTACCTACTGATGCCAACTGGACCCGTGGATAGGCGTGGGAATGGCTCCAACATCCCTGAGACCCCCTACCCAGGAATCTCCCAACTATGAAGATAATTTCTGTGCCCCGACCCTATGTGTTCATACCCTGCCAATCAGCAGACCCAATTCCCTAGGCCTTTGTTTGCCAAATTACCTTTAAGAACCTTAGCCCCCAAATTTTCAAGGAGAAGGATTTTAAAAATTAGTCCCATCTCCTTGCCTGGCGCTTTGCAAAATAAAACTCTTTCTCCATTGCATCCACTGCTGTCTGTGTACTGGCCTTCACCGGGCAGTGGGCAGGGGACCCGGCTGGGCTGTAACAGAACTTGGAAATAGAGACCCCAAATTCTCGAAAAATAGTTTAGCCTGGAAGCCACAGCTCCTGTTTTGTTTCATTTTAAACCAGAGGATGCTGTTATTAAAAGGCGCTTTAGGGAAAAGGGCGAGGTAAGAGTAATGTGGATGGGATGGGGGTGCCCTGTGGGAGACCAGGTAGGAAGTTGGAGAAATGGCCCCCACGTGAGGGAGGAGGACTCCTGACCAGCTGTGGCCCGTGTCATGCTTCACCTCCCTGCCTCAATCTCTTCGTCTGTGAAATGGAGACAACAGCAGCACCTCCCACTGTGGGAGGATTAAATGAGTTAATACAAGCAATGCGATGAAATAGGGCTTGGCGAAGTGAACACACTCTCTATTCATTAGCTATATTATTAGCAAGTTATCGGAGTGGGGCGTTAACGATGGAAATACAGTGAAAGAAATGCCTAGAAGATACATTAAAAGAAGAAGCTATAGCACTTTACAAATAACAAAGAGGACCAGATCCACTTAAAAAGTCTAAGCTATAAAGCTATTTCCTTTAAAAAAATAGCAGTCGGTTCATTCCTTCACAATGAGTCAATGTGTGTACTCCTTTATCGCCAAGCTCATAGCAGCAGAACTCCCAGGGTCCCCGAGGCTTCAGTCATGGTGTCCGGGAGGACGGTGGAACCCCCGACAGGGCTGAGGAAGCAGAGAGACGCCCTGTGCGCACCGGCTGAGGACAGCGTAATGGCGGCGCATCTAATGACAGTGCAAAACCAGAAGGCATATTTTTAGCCAAAGGTAAGTAAGTATTACGCTAAATAAATTATTCTCACTCGCTGACGGATCTGATAGAGATTTCTTGATAGTATTTCTCGAATTTCATCCATTTCACCAGGTGTGAGCTTCCTTATTTTTTCTTCACGACAATCACTGTGAAAGTTTAGAAAAAGAATGTTTTACCTTTCGACGAATATTAGAATCATTGATTTTCTTCTTTAGAGATACGATACCATTATTTAAGAAGAATCTTAGATTAAAAAATAGCACTTAGAACTTATTCAATATTTTTAAATAATTCAAAATTCTAAAACTCTTAGTGTCAAAATCATTCATAACAAGTTTCATAATGCACAAATTTTCAAAGTCTATTCATGCCATGATTTTTTTAAGGAAGAAAAACTGCAATGGCTTATAATGCTATCACTTTATTATTTCTAACACTCCATAAATGAAGTAATAGAGAATGGTTTTCTCCAACAGAAACTCAATTAGCTATATTTAACTATCAAGGCTTTGTATTTTAAATACCTCGTTATAAATATTTGCAAGTACACCATTTATAATATGTATGTATATTCAATAAATCCTCATAATTTATGGTTTCCATATTTGTGAATTCACCTACTTGCTAAAATTGACTTGTAAACCAAATGTCAATACTTCTGGCACTTTTGCAGTCATTCACAGACATGCTGTGAGTGGCAAAATATTTGAGTCACTCAACACATGATCCCGGAAGATGCTGAACAAGGTGACACTCTACTTTCTCATTTCCACTGTCATACTGTAAATAATGTCCCTTTTACAGTCTATTTAGTGACATGTTTTTCACATTTTATGTTCTGTATTGAAACAGCTTCCAAGCTTAGTGCTGAAGTGCTGTCTAGTGCTCCTAAGTGCAAGAAGGCTGCAATGTACCCTATGGAGGAAATGCATTAGACAAGCTTGCTTGACGCGTGAGTCACAGTGCTGTTGGCCATGAGTTCATGTCGATCAATCAATAATAGATATTAAATAAGGTGTCTTTAAACATAAACATACATAAAACAAAGTTACATATTGATCAACTGATGAAAATTTTGTGACCAGAGGCTTGCAAGAACCCAACCCTGTATGTCCCTGGGAACAACGGTTCAACACTTGTAAACCAACGTTGGAGGCAACTTTATAGAACATAACTACCACAAATAATGAGAATTTACTATATTTATGCGTTTTTACACTAACTCCTTCCAAAAAGGCTTTGAGGGAGCTTGCAAAAATATATACGACAACAAAATAAATACATAAGGAAATAAAGTTAAGAAAACAAATTAAAGCTGGGAAGGTTAATATGCATAAATGCAGGTCTCACAAAAGATGCACCAAGGACACAGAAATTAAAGAGCACAGTTCTTTTATATTTTTTAAATGCGAACTTGCCATTATTGTAAATCAATCATAATAGTAATTACTGGGGTACAAAAACTTAGTGCCCAATGGATAATGGATACACACAAAGGAATGAATACAGAGATCCAAGGCTTTAGCAAGACAGACTTTTCTAGATTTAGATGATTCATTTTTGCCTCTCTCTCAATTGCTCAGATAATTTTTTAAAGAAGCATCTTCTTAGGAAGAGGTCTTGTTGCTTAGACAGCTGTCCAGTTTTCTAGTCAGGTTTTTTTTGATCACAAAGTTAATTCACAGAATTTTAGAGTTGGAAGGAACAAGAAAGGTCATTAAGTGGCAATCATTTTGATATCTGATTTTCTTATACAATGTTCCCACCAAGTTCTTACCAACATATGTTTGCACATCTTGAATGACAAGGGCACAACTACCTCCCTGTATATACACAAATCTTTTTATTCAAATATAATACAAAGAAAGAAAAATGCATGAATTTTATGTGCTCACAAAAGAGAACACACTGATGTAACCACTGCTGAAGTCAAGAAACAGAACATCAACTAGAACCCCAGAAACTGGTTTATGTCCCCTCCAACCAATCACTACTTCTCTTCCTCTTTGCCAAAGGCAATGACTGCCTTCTAATATCATAGATTAGCTGTGTCTGAATTTGAACTTTATATAAATGGAATAATACAATATGTAGTCTTTTGCATTTGGCTTTTTTTCCTTAGCATTATGTTGAAGATTCATCTGTTATCACGTGTAGCTGTAGTTCATTCATTTCCACTGTTGTATAATATTCCATTGTATAAATATACTACCATTTATCCATTTTATTGTTGATGAATATGTGGCTTCATTCCAACTTCTGGATGTTGCAAACAGTGCTTCTATGAATATTCTCATATATGTTTTTTGGAACACATATGATTATTAGCTATTTGGATATCCTATTTTGTAAAGTGCCTGAACGAGTCTCTTTTCCTTTTTTTATGGGATTATCTTTTTTTTTTAGCACTTTGTCAGTTTTATGTGAGGCAAGTATCTTCTCCCAGTCTGTGGTTTGCCTTTTCACTCCTTTAATAATGTACTGGGATAAACAAAATCTCATGATTTTAATATACTTCAACGTGTTATCTTTTCCTTTCTCTAGTGCTTTTGGGGCTTGTTTAAAAATCTTTCCCCATCACAACATTAAGAAGACATTCTCTTATAATCTTC